>JAJIYU010000138.1:0-70315 GCA_030144865.1 Tinospora cordifolia | reverse complement strand
ACTAGTCGTTTTTCTTTTGCTGAGCGCGCCAACCACCCCCCCCCCCCCCCACCCCCCACCCCCCCCCCCCCCCCCCCCCCCCCCCCCAACCACCACCACACACACACACACACACACACACACATCATCTGTCGTTATTTAAAGCATTTTAGAATCATTTCTCATCTTGAGACATACCGAACCACATTGAAATAACCCACAACCCCCCCAACACACACACACACACCATCTGTCTTTATCTAAAGTGTTCTTAGGATCATTTCTAATCTTGATGCATTACTGTCATTCAAAATCTTAAACATCATTCTCTACAAAGCTTTAGATTGAACAACAGAACTTTGTACTTTGAGCTCTTTTTAGTTTGCAAACTCTATTGAAGGAGTTCTCATTTTCTTTGTGTTAATAGTTTGTGCTTGAACTTTCTTTTGATTTTGAATGGCTTGAAGCTTTCTTCTGCAGCTTTCAATTTTGCAGTTCATTTCAAATTAAGTGGTTGAACTACTTAACAAGAAACCAAGCCAATTATACATATGTCAAGGTTCGTCTAGTAAGTCACATTCTCTTTCATTTCATATTTTAAATTAGCTTGTGAGCTAACCAAACAATAGAATTTGTAATTGATTCAATCCACATCAGTAAAGTAAGGCAGAATTGATTAGCGGATTTGAGAAAAAGTTGATTGGGGCCATCAAGAGGTGAATGTAGACTGCCCTACTCAAAATCTTATATTTTTATTGTTCACTAACATCCTTGCAAGTTTTATTTTGCCTTAGCTATTTGAAAATCTGCAAGACCACTGCTGTAGATGTGCAGAATTACAAATATTTCCCAATTCCTGCAAATTTTCCACAGAACTCAAGGCGACTATATCATAATTAGTACAGATCTAATTAAATTGATGCTTAGAACAGTGCACCATCCCCCTGTCAATCATGTGTGCCTTTTAACAGAGAATTTAATGGCACACAAGTGTTCTTGGTGCATTCCCAACTTACTAAAGGCTTAAGCAGCGACAATCAATAGCCTGCCAACCACAAGTAAGAAATTGGTAATATATGATGCAGAGCACCACATTTTACTCCATGCTATATGCTCCCAAACAAAGTGTTGTTCATTTTCATAGCACATCCAACAACGTCATACGTTGGTCGGCAGCAACATAATGCAATGTGCTCCTTTACTTACTTCTAACAATTCTATTGTTCACAATAAATCAGATAGTCTTTAGGCATAGCAGTTGAGACTAAAAAGAAGATATTTTTCCCCTTGGACACCAACCATAGCTTAGCAATCATCATAGAATGCCCAGTAGCCCATCAACCATAAGCAAGCAATCAGTATACATTGATCAACAGAATTTTCTTCACACCATTTTATTTCCAAAGAAAGTGAATTCATGTCCACTGAAAAATTTATTAGCAATGTTTTTTATATTGGTTTTTGACTACCTTATGAAACCCTCATTCATTTGGGCTTGGGATTGATTGTGTAAAGAAAAGTAAAAGAAGGCTTGAAGCAAGCAGAGTTAATTAAAAGCTATACATGGATGCACCAAAATCAATCATATAATATTAGATGAAACAACAGAACGGAAGAAGAATGCGGCCCAAAATTTAAAATCATGTGAGAGTTAAAGGAACTCAGTCATCACAAGATATAGTGAAATCATCTCAGGAAATATGCTTCCAACTTCATGAAACTCACAGAAAAGTTCTCGCATCCAATTGATTGTAAAAGGTTCCAAGAGGCACCCATGTTTGCTGTGCAAAAGCTGGTCCAAAGAGAAATCAGTAATTAGTAATCATAAGGCTGGTATAGAAGCTTATAATTCTAAGCAAAGATGAATACTCATTAATCACACAATACTTAAGAATGATTATTAATTATGAGCAAATTTATTTACTTTATTTAAGAAAAACTATTGAAGGCCTAATTGGCTGCAGCAATTAAAGTAGAAACCTAAGTCATCGGCAATTACCCTAGCAAACTAAATATTGTTGCTGCCTTTGAAACTCTTTTTCAACAGAGCAGGAATTACTAGTACGCAAAACTGAACATTTAATGGAGTAAAATACCAGAGATGTTCAGTTTAGTGTAATTCAAATAAGCATGGAATACGAAAGCACCAAAAATGTTACTAGTTTCAACATCTAAAAAGAGAAGGGTAGTTGCAAAACAAAACCATCAATATTCGATCACAACAAGAAATTGGTCCTTTTCTCAAAGGTGGTTCAATAATTGAGTAGAGAGGCCTTTGTTTATTGATGTCCATGGGAAAAGAACAAATTCATGGAAA
This sequence comes from Tinospora cordifolia, assembly GCA_030144865.1. Classification (NCBI taxonomy): domain Eukaryota; kingdom Viridiplantae; phylum Streptophyta; class Magnoliopsida; order Ranunculales; family Menispermaceae; genus Tinospora; species Tinospora cordifolia. Next base: position 68,019 of record JAJIYU010000138.1, on the reverse strand, counting down.
TTTAAGTACACCAAGCTATATACTCTTCCAAGACCCTCAAAATTGTTCACACAGCTCGCTAACCAATAATTTTTGCACAAGTCTATCAACAATTAGTGAACAACAGATCCTGCACTTAAAATTTGCCATATTCATAAACAAGCAAACCAAATGCCAGGAATAAGCATGATGCAAACCAGGAAATGTAAAACTTCTAAATAACCAAATATATACTATTTATCAAATTATGACCACATTAATCCTAAGTGAGAATCATCTTCCAATGCCAATAAATTATCAATGAGATATTTCCAAATCAATCAACAACAACCAATAATTAATCAACTAGAGACAGCAAAAAGCGACAACTCCAAGTCAATTTTATAACAGTTCTATCAAACAACAGCAGGACAGTTTACCTTAGGAATAGGAAAAAGAATTGAAACTTTGTTGCCTTTTCTTTTAAAATGATATTTTCTAAAATAAAAAGGGTATTATTCGTGTCCAAGCTTTATTGTCTCTAACACAGGCTTAAAAAACAAAATCACAATTTAATCCAAGTTTTTGAACAGAGAGGCAAAGATGTTCATGTGGCTAAGGTATTTACTTCGATCCTTATTTCAGTTTTTGTACGTATGTTTTGCCAAATAATTTGTAAAAGACAAACACACCTAGAAAGGACACACATTTGCGACCATCACCAACCCTAAACCCCATCACCTTTTCTGGATTGGTGCAGAAAATTCGACTAACGTGTGCAGCTATATGCATGATTAAGTAACACACACACACACACGCGCATGCATGCATACATACATACACAAATACACAATACTATCCTCAAATTTTCTACCAAAAAAAAATAGTAAAGAAATATATATGCCTACAACTATCACCAAATTTTCTACAAAATGATAATAATAATAAAGAAATACAAAGGAAAACAAGGAAATAGAAAATACAGCAAAATTACTCTACAGTATTAATTAACCATGTTAATCTTGCATAGACATCAAGCTCATCCATATAAAATAAGAAGAAACCTATCATATCCTTCTGGCAAAGCAGGTTTAGAATTATGAGGTTGACTGAAGACAATCCAAAATAACTTCAAGTCACATATATAAGACATTGCTTTGTGCGGTTGACTTCCAGAGATCATGAGATCAATCTGCAACAACATTGAAGGAAAGAAGAAAAAGCAATTACCAAAATGGTTTAAAATAGAGGATTAGCAAATTATCCATCAAAAAGAAAGTTCAATTAGTTAGGAGAAGTGATGCTCAATGCAATCACAAAATATAAAAATAGGTTAAAGGGTGAACATACTTCATGACCTATGCGCTCCTTGCTAATTTTATTTGCAATAGCACTTTTCACCTCATTACAAGAGGCAGCATCCATTAATGCTCCATCAAGTACGAAGTCGAACCTTGCCCCTAGGAATTTAGATATAATTATGTTAACTCTAATGAGCAAGTAGTGAACATATGAAATGATAATAAAAATGATGATCACTGATTCACAATAATAATCATTTTCTAGAAACACCATCCTATAATCAGAAGCATAATAAAGATAGGATTGTATTGCCTGGGAACATAACTAGCTACCAATGTGTTTTTAACTTCTTCCTTCTATTGTCAGTAGCTCTTATTATTTCTTTATTGTTTTTAGTGATTAAGAGAAGTCATGAATCATGAATCGCATATCAAATTAGTTTTCCTTAATTTAACTTGAACATTTTTTCAGCCTGAGGTCACATTCCCAACAAATTTGTGATAAAAACGAAAAAAAAAAGGGCATTCTCATAAGCTTATTATGAGGTGGGATTTGATATCAAAGTTTTAAAAAGCATGTGGTATAATTAACGTGGTTTGTCTTTATGAGGCAAGGCACAGGGCTAAAGGTGTTATGAGGCCTAAGCTTAACATTTCTCAAGAAAATAAATAAAATAATCAATAAAAACTTTGTTTTTTGAAAAAAAAACATGTGATGTGTGTGTGTGTGTGCGCGCGCGTGTGAATAGTAACAATTTATATACGTTGTATGCCCATTCTTGTGAGCTATTTCAAAATTAGTCCACCGACTTGTCCAATCTGAAATGGGATAACCAAGGGCCAAGGAGTTATTGCTAACCCAAAATAAAGCCAAAGCATGAGATTTCTCCCACACAGCTCCCACAGTGGAAGAAACATTCTCTGATCCTCAAACACTCAAGAAACGTCCTCAAACACTATTGACTTCATTTCCTTCTATAGGGACCAAGGGGCCACAAAACAAACAAACCACCTAGCAATATGGAACCCATTTGTGCTACACATGCTCAACAAATCGTAATACATGAGGTTGTGCATCTAAAATACTCCCCTCCAAAATGACCTGGAAATGTTCACACCACCCTTCCCAAATGTAATACCGTAGGTAATTTTACAAAGTTTAGAATAAAATATTAATAAAATAATTAAAACAAATTTTGGTGACTAAACATGAATAAAGTAATTAGAGTTAAAATAATTAAACGATTTAAACTAATAATATTTTGAAAAAAAATATAAGCACCTTCTATCAAAAAAATATAAATTAATATTATTTAGGAAAAAAATATAAATTGATAATATTTCCAAAAACATTGTGTCAATAATTTTAGATTGATGAGTTTAAAATTAATAAATCAAGTCATTTCAGAGTTAGAATAATTAAATAATCTAATTTAATATTATTTAGAAAAAAATAACATAAGCGCCCTCTCATAAAAAAATAAAGTAAATTAGTAATATTTAGATTAGTAAATAAAAACAAAAAAAGAAAGAAAAATTAAAAATACAACCAAGATAGTGATGTAATAAATTTTAAGTAGTACTTAACTATAATTATAATTTTTATTTGAGATTTGAATAATATATCTTAGATGATTAATGGCTACGAAAATTACAAAAAAAAAAAAAAAAAAAAAGCAATGAAATCGGATGAAATACACATCATTAAAATAAAATCTCAAAAAAAAAAAAAGTGGACAAGTAAAATAATATTCTTTTTTAAAAGAAACGTTAGAATATTTTGAAAGTATAGTCCAAGATTTCACGATTTCAAAAATAAAGGAAGAAAAAAAAATAATATATAGAAGACCAAAATGGGAGAAAGGAAAAAAACAGAAGCAAAAAAAGTAAATAAATAAATAGAAAAAATTAAAGAATATAATAAATAAATAAATAAATAAAAAGAAAGATACAAAAAGAAATAAGCTTCATAAAAAAAATAAAAACAAAGCAAAAAGGAAAAGAAAGGAGAAATATCAATATATTAAAATAATAAATAACAAGAATAAAAAAAAAAGAAAGAAAGAAAAAAATTAGAAATTAACATAAAGTTAGAAGAAATGATACATGATCAAAGTCGAAAATATATATATATATATATATATATATATATATATATATATGATCAAGGTGAAAGAAACGAAAATAATAATAATAATATATGACCAAGTAAGATTTAAAAAAAAAAAGGAAAATAATAATAATAATAATCATAATCATAATATAATAATAATAAAAAAAAATGGCCAAAGTGGGAATAAAAAAATAAAAGAAAGAAATCTTCATCAATTAAGAGAATATAATCCTAAAGGGATTTAAGAAAAAATAAAAATTTTAAAGATTTTTAAAAATTAAGATTTAGAAACTCTATACTCCTAAAATCTATAAATAACCTTCACCCCCACTCACTTTTCCTCACACCTAGCACGAGAAAGCAACGTACTCTCTCCCTCTTGTGCAGATACTCTCTCTTTAGTTTTGTTTTTCTTTCTGCGGCATGTTGTTTGCTCTTCTTCAAGTTTTTAGTATTTCACCTATTCCTCTCTTCACTCTAAAGAAACGTAGTTTCACTTAAGAGCGCCAGAATAGTTGAGGTATAACTCTCAAATCTACTTTATTTCAGTATTTTTTAATTTAATTTTGCTCTACTTTGAATGGATGTCGAAACAATTCTAAAACAGTCAATTAATGGCCCATTTCAGTATTTATTTCATAAAATCTCACAAGAGCGCAAAATAGTTAAAATATTACTCTCTTAAATATATTTTAGTTTTTTAAATTTAATTTTGTTCTACTTTGAGTAGGTGTCAAAATAACTCTGAAAGGGTCAATTAATGACCTATTTCATTATCTATTTGATAAAATTCTACAAGAGCACAAAAATAGTTGAAATATATCACACTCTTAGATATATCTCATTTTAGTGCTTTTTAATTTAATCTTGCTCTATTTCAAATAGGTAAGGAAACAAATCAGAACTGGTCAATCAATGGCCTATTACGATGTTTATTCGATAAGAATCTCACGTTCAGCTTTGCATTTTTTTATATATACTTTCAATTCGTAGCTTATGATTTTAAAAAAAATGTAGAAACTCAAAAGTTTTGTTTTACTCACTTGCATTTTGTATAAAATTTTATTTATGGGTTCTCTTATGTTAAATTTTAAATTTAGTTTTATTCGTTTAAAAACATTATGATACATTCAAAATATAAAACAAAGGTTTCTAGAAACTTTGCAAAATAAGTTTTCTAAACCTAGCAAGTATATCGATTCATAACTAGCATGCCTATTTTCAATAACTTGATTTTTAAATTAAAAAGTCTATGTCTTGAAAAGTTCGCAATTAGCAAGTGTAATTTTGACATTTGACTACCATGTAAATTTGCAACGTTTTTAAATAAGAATGGATAAAAAAACAATTAGAAGGTCATATTTTAAAAAAACTTAAATTTAATATATTTCTAGTTTGTTTATTTAGGAAATATGATAAATAGAAAGTTCCAAAAGAAAATAGAAATAATAAATTTGGAAAACTTCTCAAAAGGAAAGTTCCAAAAAAAAAAAAAAAAAAAGTTGTCAAGTAGATTATTTCTAAAATAATAAATATTTTTCATTAGGCTAAAGGCCCACTTTAATTTTGGAAAGCGAGAATAAAGAAATAAGGAAGTTAGCGATTCGAAGTGGGGATGAGAACTTAAGTTATTTCAATATTGCATGAGTATTGAGTAATAAATGTTGTCCTTGAATATTGAATTAGGGGCATGTTAGTGTGACTTGCTTGTTTATTTACTTGATTATTGAACATGTTATGCATGGCATGACATATATCACGCATATAGAGGTCTTTTAAACTGTTTAATTGCACTTGAAATGATGATGATGATGATTTTGTAGAGACTAATTGCAACATTAATAAAGTTAACAATCCATTTTCTAGGCCAATGTGCTAGTTGAAGGCATTGTCGGTGGTCTGAGATTGAGAACGTTGATGTGGCAACAAAATGGATTGGCTAGTGCAATCCAGAATTTTAGAATAGTACTAGAATTATACTATAAAGTTTGAATGAAAATTTTGAGAATGCACAGTGCACAATGTTTAGAACGGGTCACTAAAGGAATATCGATTCCTGCCAGCACGATCGACTGTATGTACTAAAGTGTTGATTGTTACGCTTAATGTTTGCAAGTGTTTGTGCATTTATTACTTGTTCTTGTGTAATTATTGTTATAAGACTAGGAGGATGCATTGGGCTCTTACAGCTCATCCCTTTATTTTTTCCTTTCACAGGTCTGACGAGCCCTTAGATGTTGCACTAACTCTAATGACTCCCTGTTGAAGATTCCATTTAGTTTTTTTTATTTATGATTAAAAAATTTACACATGTTAATTTGAGTTTTAGTTATTGAAATAAAGACCGGATGTGGCCCGAACGATGTTTGTTTCAATTCATTTCAATAAGATTATGATTTTATCATTGAGTTATTAGATACTTTAAGTTGATTTGCAATTTTAAGTAATGTCCTGCCTCCTATTTTTGGATTGAATAATGAACATCAAGGGTATATAGTTGGTATTTTCTTGATATACTCTCACCTTTAAAGTTGTTCTTGAATAACAAAGTCTATTTCCAAAAAAAAAAAAAAATTATATTACTAGCATATTTTGAATGTTTTGTTTGAATATAACGATTACAAGTTGAGCTGATAGTAGGTAAGTCTTGTGCTGAGTAAAGCTAAATATTAAGAGATATGGGTTATCTCGTTCAAGGAGGCCGGTTATTTTAAGCAGACTCTGTCTCGCCACTCATCCTGAAGATTATCCCACCAACTCATACAAGTGGTCAGAGTTGAAAACACACATGAAATTAATTTTCTATTAATTAAAATTGTTTTTGTTTATAAAAAAATTATTTAAGAAAAATAATTTTTTAAAGGGAGTTTTAGGTATAATATTTAATTTTAGAATCCAATAGAAATTTTTTTGAAAAAGAAAATTTTTAACTTAAAAAATTATTGTATTAGTAATGTTTTCACTTGAAACATTACAGAAAATTATAATAATGAAGGAGGGGGTGTTACAACAAACCAAGGAATGAAAATTTGACTTTTCCCCAAACTTCGACCTTTGAAAATTAGAATTAATTCGAAGAGTTCAAGAAATTCAAAAGAATTTCTCTAAAAATTTAGCAAGTTAGAAAAATTCAAAAAAATACTATGTTTTTTTTAGCAGAAACTAAAAGATTATATTATATTAATAAAAGTTTAAGTACATTGTCGGATGAGAAATCCAACAAGAAAGCAAAAAACAAAGATTACAATGATTGTAGAATGTTTCCCTCATTCCCCAACCATTCCCCAAAAGATAATCCCAAAGAGAGTTTAGAATTAGAGATCCACGAGGCAAACAAAGTGTTGGATCTCTCCCATATCATGTGGATTTCTCTCTTCTTCTCCTTGAACATCCTAGAGTTTCTTTCCTCCCACACCGTATACCAAATTGCTACCATAAGAACTCTCCAATATTGTCTTATTCTAGGCAAATTTCCATTTGTTGTCCCTAGGTTCATATCCGAACCAGTTGGAGGATTGATTCTTGGGTTCAGCTGTGACCATTTTTGCCAAATTGCGATGGTCACATTGCATTCCATGAAGAGATGTTGTGAGCTGTCCACGTTCTCCCTGCACATGAGGCATATAGAAGGGTTTAGATAATAGTTGGGAAGGCGTTTTTGAAGATTTTCTCCTGTTTTCAGTTTGCCTAGACTCCATTTCCATAGAAATGATTTCACTTTCAGAGGTACTTTTATGTTTCAAATAAGAAGAGGAGAGTTTGTTGTTGTGTCCAAATTCTCTTGTAAGATCCTTTCCATAAAGGATTTCACTGTGAAATAATTCTCCTTTCCTCCGTCCCAAACTGGCCTGTCTTCCCCTCCCCTTCATTCCAATGGAATTCTTGAAGATCATTTAAAAGCTGCCCCAATTCCTCCATCTGGTCCTCCCAAAATACTATGTAAATGCTAAAATATGAACAATCTCTATTAAAAATATCAAAATCAAACATAATAAATATATTTTACATATAAAAATATACATATAATGATTTCGAACATGTATTTTAACATTAATAATGTTTTATGCACATTGCACGTGTTAACTTAAAATTGTTATAGAAAAGAAAGAAATAAAGGAAAATTTATCGTCAAACCCTAATGGTCTTACAAACATAAACCTTGGTTTTCCTTCTTCTTTCTTCTCTCAACGTCTCTTTTCTTAGGTTTTTAGCTTATTTTTCTCTTATCACTCTTCTCTCTATCGTCTCTTCTTCCAAATTACAATTTGTTCTTTTTTTTTCTTGGATAGCTAATCGCCAATTGTACATATCTCACCTTAAATCTTTTTCATTCATAGAAAATGATTTTTATACAATATCTATAATTATACTGAAGAATCTTTCTGCACCACATAAATTCTTTTATTAAAAATACTCTTTTTCATGACTTTTATACAATTTTTTTTCTACAAAAATCTTTAAAACTTCAATTTTAATTGAACTTTGCCGATTTTTTGAAGATTTCGATGAAATTTTGTAATTTTGTAATTACAAGCGAATTTTTCTTTGATTGTCCAAATTACTTAATTAATTCAGCTAATTTTGACGAACCTCGGCTAATTTTCATCCATGCACCAAACCTCTTTGAAGAAAGGACACTCCTTAAATAAACGGGAGAGACGCTCTATTTCCTACATGGATAGGAGGCAATAGAAAGGGGACAAATATACTTACAAGGAGCAACACTAGAGCACGTCGAAAGTATTTACTCTTCTATGGCCAACTACATAAGCCAAGAACTTTAATTGGACAAAACTTGTGCTTTCCATAATGCATTGAAATGAGAGAAGGGAAAAGAAGTAGGTGGGTCTAATATAAAGGAAAGGTAAGAAGATCTAGAAGCAAAATCATCGAAGAAGTTGCAATATAGTGAAGGCAGATCTCATGAAGGTGATGGAGGAGTTTTATCATTCAGAATAAGTGAATAGGTGTACCAATGAGACCTATATTTGTCTCATTCCAAAGAAGAACGCAGTAAGGAAAGTCAAGGATCTAGTGCCCATCAGTCTCATGACAAGTCTGTACAAGATCATTGCCAAGGTATTAGCAAATAAGATTAAAGGAGTCTTGGGGAGTACAATATCGGAGAATCAATTGGCTTTTGTTAAAGGGAGGAACATTATGGATGTAGTTTTAGTGGCCAATGAGCTTGTTGAGGAGTACAAGACAAGAAAGAAGAGAGGAGTGGTTGTAAAGCTTAATATTGAGAAGGCTTATGACGTAGTTGATTGGAAGTTCTTGGATTTTGTGTTAGAGAAGAAAGGCTTCAATGGAAAGTGGCAACAATGGATTCAAGGGTGCCTGAATAGCTTTAATAAAACAAGCATACAAACTACAAATAGCTTTAATAAAACTACTTGTGAGATTTTATCAAAAATGATTTTGTTATTTTTCCTAAACATATTATTTTACTTTAATATTAAAAGAGGTATGAGTATAAGATAGTCGGCCCAAGGCAATAACGACAAACTCAAGAAATTACTTGAAAAAGAAAGTTCACTGTAAGTATTGATTTAGACTAATGTCAAATCCATGAAACTATGAAAGTTCTTCCATGCCAAAGTCCATTTCTTAAAGTAGCTTCATTTCTAATCATAACAAAAAAAGTTCCAATAAATTTCTAGTAAATTTCTTGCTTACTGCTCAATAAGAATGAATTTTCCCAAAAAATATTAACAATGCATGTACCAACAAAAGTAAATAAAGCACATAAAAGGTACCAAATCGAATTGCTCGAAGCACTCGAAGGGGATCATCCAGAAAAGTCTCTTTTGGAGGTAATGGAGTCACTATTCTTCCAAATTTCAGATCTGATAGTCCTGATAAAAGAATGAAACGGTATGGCATGTAATGAAGTATATCCAAAGGGGAATCGTATATAGGAACCACAAATGAAGTGAAAAATCTAACCTCTCCCAGTAAAATCTTCCACCGAATTCGTGTTAATATTGTAAAACAAGCTGTCAAAGAAAAAAGATATCTCTACGTGCGTCATGATTTAGTTTTCTGATAACAACAAATAATTGGCTAGTCGTAGTAGAATAGGAAAGAAAAACTCCAAATGTTGCAAGGAAATTATTATACATCATTAAAAACGCAACAATATTAAAGAAGATTTTGATCCATATGGTAAAGGTCATTATTTGCACCACTTTAGAAGAGTGAATCCTTACACTAATTATTAATTAATGACAATGATACTAGCCAATAATCCCAAAAACTAATTAACCAACCAACAAAACTACTTGTTACAAATGATATTATGTTATCGCATTGAAATATATAAATGTTGACTAATCTAGCTAACATTTACTTGGAAAAATGAAATGGTTAAAAAATTGGAATCTAAAATCATTCAGAAATATGCATAGAATGTTGAGATTACACAATGAATTTTTGGTGTGATAGGCAGTGCTTTCAAAGAAAAGATGCTCTAGTAATAGTCAAGCATTAGTTTTGTTTTCCTTCTCCTGGTAATTTGCAATTAGATAATAATATAATAGATATTATAGAATGCTTGCGAACTAGATGAAGAACTTGGCATTTAAAGCTTCATCGCACTGCATCACACAAACAGGTATCTAGCAAAGCTGATCCAAACTATTTGGGGACTTAGGTGGAGTATAAATAATAGACCCTTTTTATTTTGAATTAGATCCTTTATATATTAAAATATTTTTAATAAATATTATAAATAAATTGTTTTAAATTTTGTACAGTTGTACAAAATTTAAGAAACAAGTAACTTTACAATTCTAAAAATTTTAATTTTGTACTCACCAACAAAATCAATTTACTTAAACAATATATAAAATTATAAAAAAAAATTTAAATATAGAATCAATCTTTGAAAATGAGAATTGGTAAATAGATATGGTTAGTAGTTGTCGCTCATGGTAAAAAAATGATTAAATTATAATATAAAATTAGCTAAAAAATAAAAAAAAAACAAAAAATAAAATAAAAATATATAATTAGTAACCAACATAGAACAAGAAGTTGTAAATTTGATAAGACAAAGGAATACATAAAAATAATTAAATGTAAAAGTTTTAAAATGGGTTAAAGTGATATTAAAATTATAATAAATTAAATAATTATTTTTTTATTTTGGCACAATAATTGAGGCCCTCAATAATTAAATTAAAAATAAATGAATCAGTTAAATAAATATTTATATATACTACATATAACACGTACACTTTGTATACACATTATACATATCGTATATATTATATATATAAATTGTATTTAAATAAATATACCATGTATACTACAAAGTATAGGCTTCGAATATATTTTTGATTGAGCAATATCTATACTATACATAGAAAAGATAACTATACAAAAATAAATCATAAATAAGAGAGAGACGCTAAGCTATACTATAAAAATAAATAAATAAACAAAAATTACACGTAGGTAAAACATACTAAATTAGTTAAAATATAGTATCCATTGTGCATATATATAGACATGTATATGGGGCTGTCAAATTAGGAGGCCCTGCCTCAAGGTTAGGCCTTGGTAATCAAATATGTAACACTTGGAAGCTTGACCAGTCATGTTATGATCTAGTAACCAATCATATAAACTAGATGCAATAAAACATTTGCAAAATAAAAACAAACTTACTACACACAATGCGTAACATGATTGCGAGGACTTACAAGATGCCACTGCATTACAATATATGGCCAAAATGACTCGTACCAACAAATACAAGCTAAAAATTGATAATTTGGTTGAGGTGGGAATTTTAGATGATCAAAAGAAACAAAATAAATCCAATGAAACCTATGCAATCTTTTTGAAAACATCAGATAACATAAAACTAGCAAAAAATATAGGCAAGAAATGTCAACATGGAAAATAAGCACAAACATATGTGGAGAGGCATCTCGAGATAACATCGCATTGCATCAAATGTGATGGGAGAGAAACAAATAAAAAAAAAAACAAGAACTTCGAGATTTAAATGGTAAACAAGGATTAAGAGAAAATGTGAGGAATGAACTGGGTGATGCCTTAGCTAGGAAATGAATTTTGTAAACGAACATAAATATCACGCCTTTCACTTCTTCTCTTACTACCCAATGTCCCACAAACAAACACAAGATTATCATGATATCATACCATGCTAAAGATCTGTTAAGATAAAAATACGTACATAATTGAATAATAGTAAAAACTCATACGTACAAGCATATACCTAATTTAATGAAAAAAAAATCCACATATGATTGTTATAAGCTAGATAAAATACATATATATATATATATATATATAAATTTGTAAGCTCCATTAACTACTTCCAAAAAAATTTAACATATCTACAAATGACGATTTGTTTTTTGTAGTGGGCATCCCCACGGTTTAATCAACTTCATAAACAATCTTTCAACTGTCCAGCTCCAAACTTTAATTTCTGACCCCAAAAAAAGGTCATTTTCTATCACAATTTAGCGATCTGTAGCTATTTAAAAAATCAGAGATCCACAGTGGACCTGATGTGGATGGCTCTAAACCAAATGAGTCCATTCCCATTCCATAAAGACATCAAAGATGAAATGAGAAGCAAAAACTTGGTGATGTCGTGTACCCAGAGGTCTGCATTAGTGAAGCCCTTGAAGTTGGAGAATGGTTGCATTCCAGCTCTAATCATCAATGAAAACACGATCATAGTGTCTTCACATGTAAACACCCACGGAATATGATTGGAAAGAGTGATGCAAGACTTTCTAGTTAGTACATATTTAAACTATTTTTCGCTTTTCATTAATTTATTTTTCTACATCTTAACTTCTTTTCCATTTTTATTTAAATCTGTCATGTTATTTGAAACGTGTATTGTGCACATGTGTTGCATGCACTTCAAATATTTTTTTATTTCTAAATAAAAAAAATTAAAAGAAGTTATTTTTAATAAATTTGTAATTCAAAGTACAACATCATCATCAATGAAAAACGTAAAGGTAAGATCCAAATTACCAAAGGTTTGAGACAGGGTGACCCCATCTCCCTATCTTTACACTATAGTAGCTGTTGTTCTTGATTTCTCATCACAAAAGCTACAAAGCTCAATTTGATGGAAGGTTTCAGGGTGGGCCAACAGCGGGTTCACATTAGCCATCTCATGTTCTCAGATGATTGTATCTTTTTCGTTAATCAAGACAACCATAGTCTGGAATTGGTCGACTAGGAGTATTTGTAGGTGAGTGATCTATGGAATATTAAGGCCTGTCGCTTGGGAGGAATCCTCTTAATCAATTGTTTTCGAAACCCAGTGATACAGATTTTTAGTAAGAGAATGGCGGGTTGGAAAAAGGCCTACCTATCAAAGGGAGGAAGACTGACTTCGATAAATTCTGTTCTGAAAGCTCTTCTTACATATTTTATGCCAATCTTTAAGCTTCCAAGAAAGGTAGCAAAGCTCCTAGAGAAGTATATGAGAAATACTTTATGGGAAAAGGAAAATCAAGGAAAAGCTATGAGTATGGTGAAGTAGGAAGAAGTCAAAAAAACCAAAACTAAAAGGAGACCGGGGGATAATTGATCTACAGATAAGGAATAAAGCCTTATGCACTAAATGGGTTTAAGAATTTTACAAGGAGAAAGCTAGACTAGGGCAAAGGTTATACGAAGTAGACATTGATTCCAAAAACCAAAGAGATATCAAACTATTTAGGAATATTTCCTACATGTCTCCATGAAAATTTATACACTCTCTATATGCGGGCTTCCTAGAAAAGATTCGATGGAAAATAGGGAAAGGAGATTGTCTTAGGTTCTAGGAAGACAATTGGTATGGAGAACCAAGTATAAAAGAACAATTCTTGCATCTATATCATCTATCCACTCTCCATAGTGCCCCCATCAACAGGTTCTTGACTGTCCACCAACAAGTGTTGATACTCAATGGAACCTTCAACTAGAGGAAGTTAAAAAACTGACTTAAGTAGGCTTTTTCTTTCGTTTGGTTCTTCAGTGCTAGGTACATCTAATGATCCGTGTCTTTTTATGTACCGAAGCCTCAGAAAGGGATGAGCGCACTATGAGGAAGGAGAGGCTCATTCTATTGGTGTAGTGCTGAAATCGGAACTTTGACGCAAGGAGGGCCCCCCTAGTCTGTTTGGTGCTAATGGAACAGGGAGAGTTTGAAGATGATATAGACCCCCCGAGTGAGAACCTCCAATTGCTTAGGGGTCGCACTCTATTCCCCTTTGTGGATGAATTCTTCTCTCCTTTAATCATTCTTTCTCTCACAAACCCTTACCCTCTTTCACCGACTATAACAGAAGAGGACAGAGCTCTTTGGATCCCAAGCTCCAGCAAAACCTACATTGTCCAGTCAATGGTGCGAGCTTTGCAAGTACACAACCACTACCAGATGTTTGCAAAATTCATTCGTAGGGGTCCCTACCCAGCTTAAATAAAGACGATGGCTTGGCTCATTTTCTTGAGGAAAATAAATTGAGCTGATATTTTACAAAAAAGGATTCCCCATTTGTAACATTCATGTCTCGACATGCACCGTAATCTAATTAGAGGATCCGTGAAGTTTCGTCGCTATCGGAGTTCGTTTGGCCCACGAAAAGGCCCAGTATCATTGGCCTCACATTTTGATGTTTCCTTTTGGGATGAGAAAGAAAGCTTAAAAATATATTATAGGGAGGAATGTGGTCTAAACCTCCTCGATGACATGTAATGGGTCATCCTTATAACTACTCCTTGGCGTAACCCAAGGGGCCAACTATCTTTATTCTAGAGGGGATGTAGATAGTTCTCATGACTTTGGGTAAGTTATGGGATACCGCTGAGCGACATGCGATGCGGGGCCTACAGGGACTCAGGGTTGGTTATACAACGCTGATATGCCAACCGATGTCCGTGTTGGACATATTAAGCTATCTCGGGCCATCGTGCTAGAGTGTGTTCGAGGTAGGATACACTCAGAGGAGTCATCTAACGAGAGATGCGCTCAGGAGAGCCATCCACAGTGATTACAGCAATACACAATCAAGGGTGAGACTATACCGACATGTCTGCGTTATCCGATAGTCGCAAACGAGTTGGGCTATTTGAGATGAGTTTGTGTGAATGACTAGCCAAGAATAGGTGTATTTAAGGTGTCGCATGAGCAAATCTAGGGAACGAACGATAAGCAAATGACACGTGGTATCAGAGCCATCTTTCCCAGTGGAGAAAGTGGTGTCAAGGAGGCTTCCAAAAGGAAGTGGTATCAAAGGCGATACGACTCGATGGAGGAATCCCACACACAATTGTTGTGGTAAGCAAGGGAATCGGAATGGGTAGACACATATATGTTACCCAATGCCTAGAGATGGCTAACTAAGGGACAGATACTTGACGTAGAGGTTGAGTTTGAGCCAAAACCAGAGAAGCAAAGTGGGCTTCAAGAGTCGACAGGTGTGTTGATAAGGCATATGCAATTGTGTATGTCAAAATATGAAGAGGAGCTAAGATTGTGGTAATTGTTGACCGAGGTGCAATGGCAAGGCACTAAGCCATGACACAGTCAAATCCGAGGAGACAATTGCTAGCGCTAGAGATATCCAGAGGGATGAAGCTAGTAACACGAATGGACTGAAATGAGGACCCATGAACGAGTTGCAACAAGGTCAATGATCTCAGGGAACACAAAGCGATGTACTAGAGCTTGTGGGCTAAGAGGCGATGGTTCCGAGTAGTAGAGAAGACTACTGGCCATCAGAGTTGCTTGTTCCAGTGCAAGGACAGTACATTAGAAACTTGCTTGAGTATCCGAGGGGGCAGTAACGACAAGGGATTGGTGAGTCATGAAGGAACGTTCAAGGTACTAGTGCAAGATACGCACAGGGTGAAGAATAAAGGTAGTGGTTCCATCTTTCCTAGCACAGATCTAAGTTGAAGCTAGTACTTCGTGGGCATACATATGAAAACCTTGCAGTATGAGTGCTGGGAGATATATGCAGAGTGGGCACAAAGGCAACTTCGAGAGTTCATGTGGGAACATAATGCTCAAGTTAAGGAGCAGTTTGAGATGTGATGCTAGAGAGGCATCATGGTTCATGTGGAACACTTGCTCAAGGGCAAAAACATTGTTAACCGAGTACAGGCAAGTGAAGCCACAAATCACAGAGGTGACAAGAGGTCCAATTATGCAAATGGTTGTCTACCAAATTCAGAGTTGAATGCTGACCAGTGCTAGAGACGCACAGAGTGAAGAACAACAGTTCATATCAGCATACACATAGAGGTGCAAGATGTGGACAACGGTAGGAACCAATCCAGCACGAAAGGTGCAAAGATCGTTCGAGGGACTAGTGCAAGGTGAGCACAGGGTGAAGAACATCGGAAAGGGACCCAATAGATGCATTGAGGTGCAGAATGTCAAGTTGTTTGAGGTACCAGTGCTAGAGAGGCGCAGGGTGAAGAACACAAGTAAGACTACAATGGCAGAATGGGATGTAATCGAGGCAATGTTTGTTCTCATGGTGAAGACAGTGGTTGAGGGACTAGAGTTCAAGATTATCATATACAGACGCTTTTTAGACGAGTTCAAGTCAAATGAACTCATGAGATCTGATGGAGCAAAGTCGATAAGTGGGCAACATGTCAGTTGTTGTAATAATTCTACATGGGTGAAAATAGTGGTCAAGGGACTGTGAGAAGCTCCATCAGAGGCAAGGTGCTATCATGGAGGTCACACAACAGTGATGCCGAATAGATCAATTGAGATGAGAATCAAGTGGGATAGCACTTGAGTTAATTATTGTTCCAAGATGGAACTTGTTCGAGGTACTAGTGCAAATAGATACACAAGGTGAAGAACAACCACAATGGTGGCAAGCACATAGGTGCTAGATGAGCAAAAAGGCCGAACACTTCATTTTTTCGAGAAACTAGTGCAGGGTGAAGAGCAGCAATGTTTCGAATGCACATTAGGGTGCAAATGCAGAGTATGCTAACTATTTGAGGCACTAATGCTAGAGAGGCATGGGGTGAAGAACAACAATGTGATTAGATATGTCTGAGGAACTGATGCTAGAGAGGCATGGGTGAAGGACCAATATGTGACTAGTTGGGCATAGAGGTGCAACCTAATATGGTTGAATACAATGCAGAGATGTCCGAGGAACTTATGCTTGAGAGGCATGGGGTGAAGGACCAACATACGACCAATCGAGCACAGAGGTGCAACTTATAGAGTTGAGTATGATACTGAATGTTCGAGGCACTGGTGCTAGAGAGGCATTAGGTGAAAAACAAATATTGGAGATCTATGAATAGAGGTGCAAGCACAGAGGCGCAAATTGCTATATTGAGCATAACAAGATGTTCAAGGTACTGGTGATAGAGAGGCACGTGGTGAAGAACAGACATCTGAGATCATGCACAAAGATGCAAGCGCAGAGGCACGAGTTATTGAATTGAGCATAATGAGACGTTGAAACACTAGTGCTAGAGAGGCACAGGGTGAAGAACTATATTTTAAGGTCAGAATAGGCACGGAGGTGCAAAGCACAGAGGTGCTGGTATAGAGCTACATCATGTAAATGCAAGCTCATCCAAAGGATATATCAGACAGTTCGAGGTACTAGTGCTAGAGAGGCACGGGGTGAACAACATGGTGATGTCACAAGGACGCCCAGAGGGGCAGCACAATGGCGCAACCTATAATAGATGTTTTACTAAGAAGAAAGAATGTGGTGGTTCTCAAAGTGAGACGTTGAATGGAAAAGAGTTTAAGATTCAAGTCGAGACCACAAGAGTTGAGGTGCGATAGTCAGCTGGTGCAAGAGGGCGAAACCGATGGGCAACGATCGCTATGGAAAAGTTCTGGAGGTGAACATAGCCATAGTATCATTTCACCTTCTTGGTGTTGTTTGTGCAGGAATTCTGAGGAGGATGTAGGACACCTTTTTTGGCGCTGTGATGTTCTGAAATCGGTTTGGGAAGCTTGGAGAACCCTTCTGCCTGCAATTTCAGCCCCGTCAGAGGACCCCTTCTCTTTCTCAGTCCCTCACAAGCTTACCCGATTTTGGAGTATGATTAGATATGTCGTATGGTCGTCCGTATGGGAGGCCAGGAACAAGTGTACTTTTAGAAATGTTAGAATAGACAGTAGTAGTATATCTAACAAAGCAATGCACATGTTCGCGTCTTGGGTGATAAATACAAAATAGGGGGGTGGGTACTCTTTAGGAGAATGGATGAGGGGATGGCCCTCAATTTTGCAAAGTTATATGTAAGGAAGCCTTCCCCTTGTATGGACATCTCGTCCAATGTTCATATTTCTATATTTTAATATATCTCTCGTTTCTATTTCAAAAAAACAAAAAAAAAAAAAAAACATAGCCATAGTATCGATGGGGGCATCGACCTTTCAAGTAGGGTAGTCTGTAACGGTCATGTCTAGACATGCACCATAACCTAATTAGAGGGTCTGTGAAGTTTCGTCACAATCGGAATTCGTTTGCCCACAAAAAAGTCCAGTATGATTGGCCTCACATTTTGATGTTTCTTTTTAGGATGAGGGAGAAAGCTTAAAAGTCTATTATAGGGAGGGATATGGTCCAACCTCCTTGATGGCATGTAATGGGTCATCCTTAGAACTACTCTTTGGCGCAACCCAAGGGGTCAGCTATTTTTATTCTAGAGGGGATGTAGATAGTTCTCATGAGTTTGGTTAAGTTATGAGACACTACCGAGCAGCGTGCGATGCGAGGCCCACAAGGACTCAGGGTTGAGTATACGACACCAGTATGCCACCCGATGTCCGCGTTGGTCATACTGAGCTATCTCGGGCCATCATGCTGGAGTGTGCTCGAGGTAGGATGCACTCAGAGGAGTCATCCAACAAGGGATGCGCTCTGGAAAATCATCTACAGTGATTATGGCAATACACAGTCAGGGGTGACACTGTCTACCTATATGTCTGAGTTATCTGATAGTACCAAACGAGTTGGTTATCTAGGGTTTTGACACAATGTTGAGTTTAAGACTTCCACTGAGCTATTTGGATGAGTATGTGTCAATGGTTGGTCAAGAATAGGTTTATTCGAGCCGTCGCACGGGCAAATCTAGCGAACAAACGATAAGCCCGTGACACGTTACCACCTAAGACCCTCCATATGTATTCTTTGCAAGAAGGATAAGGAATTAGTTCAACATGTGTTCTAGAGTTGTAGATTCATCAAAGCAGTATGGAAAACATAGTGTGAAGGGCACAAACTGCTAAAGGAAAACAATTTGATGGAACTTTTTGGAAATGTCATAACGCCAAGTATACGGAACTAGAACAGGTACAAAAGGTGCATTTTGTACGCTATACATGGATAGTCGTCTAGGAAGAAAGTCAAACGAGGATTTTTAAGGAAAATTTTCAGCTATAATAATCTAGTTTGGCACAGTTCTTTACATCTTTTTGTTACCTGAGTAGCTAACACCAGGTGGGCAAAAGGGTATGGAAAGAGGGATTAGATATATTGTTAGAAAAGCATCCTCCAAATTTTGTAGTTCTATTTTGTAGGGGACTTCTTGTCCCCAACTCTTACATTAATATAAATCTATAGTTTCACTAGTCAAAGTACTACAACACTAAAATGAAATCAAACTAGACATTTTTGCCTCATCAACATTTTTCCAAAGACATCCACCACCAAAGTGAATAAGAAAGGGGAGAGCAAATCCAACGACCCCTCCACATCCACCACCAATGTGAATAAGAAAGGGGAAAGTGAATCCAATGACTTCTTGCCCGACCAAATCCTAGCCCCTAGGGGCACCTTTTAAAAAACAATGTGCAAGCAACTGAAGCCAAAGAACCCAAGTGACTAATAGGCCTCTAATCTTCAACCCTTCAAGAAAGCTTCATAGGGATCAAACAAATGTTTGTTGCATTAGTGCATCCATCTTAGGGATCAAAAAATGTTTGTTTCATTAGTGCATCTATTCATGATCCCATTGTGGAAGAACTACTCCACCACATTCTTTAGTTTTTTTTCTTTAAAGAAACAGGTAATGTATGCAATATTTATATAATTACATTAGCATTGGTGTACAACATCTGTGAACGATTGAAAGTTGTTATCGACATCTCTACAAGATTGTCCATCCCCTCAACCAGTGTTGTCAAGGCATCACCTAGGTCTCTCGAGCGCCTAGGCGCTCCAAGTAGGTAGTTGCAATATATTTTTTTAGGAGGAGCTCGAAAAAAAAACTTTATTTTAAACTCTAAACTAATAAAAATTAAATAATATACTAAAATAAAATAACATATCATTTATTTTAGTATAACATATATATATATATATATATATATATATATATATATATAGAGAGAGAGAGAGAGAGAGAGAGACCAATAGATAAATAAATAATTTTTAAGAACCTCGACAATAATTATTTTATAGTCCATCTAGGCCCTACTTCCCCTTATAGAGGCTTATCCCCTTATAGAGCCTTATCGCTTAGTTAATGCAAAATGAGGCAAGAGCATAAGATTTGTCCCAAACCAGCCCCATTGGGGAAGCAAATTCTCAAAAACTCTTTGAGTTCCTCTCTTTCCAAATCACCCATAAGACTACAAGAATTACCTGCCAATGACGTGCCCATCTCCCAAGGACATGCTCAACAAAAGGAACATCAAGGATTGTGCTTCCTAATAAATCTACTCCTAGAAAACTATAAAATGAACATTCCACCTTCGCCAAACCTCTCGAAAGAAGGAACATTACCCAAATAGGTGTGAGATAGATTTTGATGCTTGCACACAAATATGGCAGCATGATGATGAAATAAATATTTTGGAATCAATAGCCAATTACCCATCCAGAACTTTTACTAGCAAGGTTGAGGATGAAGATGCATAAAATGAAATGGGTAGGTTACGTCCACGTGATCTACCATACAGCCTAGGAAACAGAGGCAGTGCACTATGATTTCAAACCACTTGTCTTCCCAAAAATTAATTGAATCACCACAACCAACTTTGAATTGAGTTAAAGGCAAGAATAAAGGGTAGATAAAATAAATAAATTTCCAAGAGCTTTCGAATTTAGAACCATTGGTTATTCCTACATCCCTTTAGTTATCCATCAGTCCATGATGACAACGAATCACCTTGCACGACAAGTGATTCTAGTCCCTCGATAATATCCACAGCCACTTTCCACCAAACGTCTTCTTCCTCATCCTAATATTGCCAATTCCCAATCTCCCCAACTCCCTTCTCATCTACAATCCCATGCCACAAGATACTTCACTATTTCTCCAATTCAAGGAATGAAAATTTGACTTCGCCCCAAATTTCGACATTTGAAAATTAGAATTAATTCGAAGAGTTCGAGAAATTTGAAAGAATTTTTGTGAAAATTTTTCAACTTAGAAAAATTCAAAAAAATATTATATAAATGTTAAAATATACACAATTTCTATTAAAAATGTCAAAAACAAACATAATAAATGCATTATACATATAATGGTTCCGAATATATATATATATATGTTAACATTAATAATGTTTAATGCACATCACGCTTGTTAATTTAAAACTATTAGAAAAAGATAAAAACAAAAAGAAATTTATCGTCAAACTCTAATATAAACCATGATTTTCATTTATCATTCTTCTTTTAGGCTTTTAACTTATTTTTCAGTTCTCTCTCTTCTCTCTATCATCTCTTCTTCAGGCTACAACTCATACTTCTTTCTCTTGGAAAACCACTCGCCAATTTTACATATCTCGCGTTAAATTTTTTTCATTTATAGAGAATGATTTTTTGTATAATCTTTATAATTATATAGAAGAGTCTTTGTGCATTATATAAATTCTTTCATAAAAAATGCTCTTTTTTACGACTTTTATACATTTTTTTCCCCAAAAATCTTCAAAACTTCAATTGTAAGTGAACTTCGCCGATTTTTTCGAATATTTCGACGAAATTTTATAATTTTATAATTACAAGTGAACTTCGTTTCGATTGTCCAAATTACCTAATTAATTCGGTTAATTTCAACGAAATTCGTCTAATTTTTATACCATGTTCCAATTGTGCTTTTCCACACGAACTCCCTCATCAACTTCTTGATTCTTTAGGCCTCCCTTGTCTAGATTTTGAATACAGACAAGTAATAAGTGTACAAGACATCCAACACCGATTTGATTAGTGTAAATTGTCTCCCTTTAGACAAAAAATTACAATTTCATCCTTGAGACTATTGGCTCCCAAAAGGATTATGAGAACAAATTTCCTCCCAAGGGCATCCCTAGATGCTTCAATCGCCAACTTCCTCTTGCACATGCAATCCATGATGAAATTCCTTGAATTCACTCATCCAAAACTGAAATCCCTACAATTTGACTCTTGTCCATATTAATTTCCACGCTTGAGACCCAGCAAAAGCAGTAAATTACCTTGACAAGGTTTGGGATATACTCCTATTTGCCTTCTAAGAGTAACAAGTATCACTCGCAAATTGTAAGTGTAAGCACGTGTACTTCCTCCTACCCCACTACAATACCTCTAAGGATCCTTGCTACCTTAAAATTCTCCATTTATCTTCCCAAAATGTCACCAACCATGATTAAAAGAAAAGGGAATAACAGGTCGTCTTGTCGCAATCCCCTTCTACCCTTTGTTCTACCCCAAAGGTGGTGGACATTCATAAAAATGGAGTAGTTAACAAAGATCAAACAACCCCAAATCCATTTCTTCCATGCATTCCCAAAGCCCTTTTTTAAAAGAAATATAATTTATTGATTTTCAAAGTGGACATAAGAGATCTCCTTACAACTGACTAAAAGAGAACAAACAAACCAAAAGCGGCAAAACTACAAAAAGTTTACGCTAAACATTACAAAGCTAAAAGAATATTGTGTCAATTCCTAGACCAATCTCTATAGCTGTAAGTGTCACCTAGGCACCGCCTAGACGTCGCTTAGAAGTCGCCTAGGCATCCAAGGCCCCTCAACGCCGAGGCCACCGCCTAGGCGTTAGGCGAGCTTCTCTGTAAATTAAAAAAATAGAAAAATTTTTAATTAATTAATTATTTTTTAAATTTTAACCTAAATTTAATAACTCTGTTCTCAAACATCTCAAAGTCAAACGACTCAAACCAACTCCAACGATCATCTCTGAGACTTCGGTGATCACCTCCGACACTTTGGCGAGCAACTCCGACATCTTTTTCAGTAAGTGAATCTGACGACTCTCTCCATCTCATTGTGAGTCTCTCTACCTTTCTCTCAGCTCTCTCCCTCTCTCTATCTCTCTCTGCTCTCTTTTTGCGTCTCTCCCGCTCTCTCTGTTCTGTCTCTCTCTCTCTTTTTGCATCTCTCCCTCTCTCTCTTTCTGCGTCCCTCTCTCTCTCTCTCTCTCTCTCTCTCTCTCTCTCTCTCTCTCTCTCTCTCTCGCAATTAGCTCTTCTTTTTGGAATGTTATAAATATGAAGTATGTGAACTTATGATGATTATGAGTCTATCATAATATATTATCTAATATGTCATTATTTATAATTTTACAAATTTTTTTGAAACAGAAAGTTTATTAATAATAATAAAATTTACATTTGGATGAAACATTACAAAAAATGTAAAATTTTTCCCCTATTACAAAACCATTCACCAAAATTGTATCATTTTCCTAATCTAGAAAATTAGAAATTGAGATCCATGTAGCAAAAAGAGTATTGGATCTCTCTCATATATGTCGTTCCGAATTACATTTATCCAAAAAGATGTGACCATTGCTTTCTTCCCAAACACTATACCAAACCGTTGCCAAAATCGCCTTCCAATGCTGATGGAGATGTGTTGCAACCACCCTGTCAGGAATCTGAAAGAAAGATTCTACTGGAGGAGGGGCAAGGGCACCATGTTGCTTGTTCCATTGACACCACAGATTTTGCATTAATTGGCATTCTCCAAAAATGTGTTGCATTGATTCTCCACTATTCCTACAAAGAACACAAATGGTCGGGTTTAAATAATGTTGGTTTTGCTGTTTTTTAACATTATCTAAAGTCTTGAACTTGTTTAAACTCACTAGCAATATTAGGATTTGGGCTTTCATGGAGGCCTTTATGCTCCATATGAAATCTGTTGGAATAGAGACCCTGTTTGACCCTTGATCTAGAAGAAGATTTCTAAAAGACTTCACAGAAAATTGAAGATTGTTTTCTGGGATCCATTTGGGTCTATCTACTACATTTCTTTCCTGAAACTGAAAACCATGCAAAGAGCTTAGGAAGTCATTTAGTTCTTCCATATAGCTATCCCCAATTGTATTCCTAATATGCAAGCTCCATCCCCATTGTGTGGACTCCACTGTGGAGGTGTTAGTCATAAACTCTGCTATGGTTCCTTCTTTCCTTTTAGACATTCGGAATATGTTAGGACATTTATCCTGTAGCTTATCCCTCCCACACCAAACGTCCTCGCAAAATCTCACATTATCCCCTTTACCCACTTTCCATATAATGTGAGAGGTAAAGCTATCATATAAGCTGTGAATATCCTTCCATGGGACTCTATGACTACATTTTCTACATAGGCCAACCTCCCTTCTGAAGTGTTTTGGACCGTGAATACTCTTAATGACTTTAGCCCAAAAGATTATCAGACTTTCCATCATTCTCCAAAGCCATTTACCCCCTAAAGCCTTATTTGTCTTGATCAAACCTCCTATGCTCAGCCCTCCTTTGTCATATCTTTGCATACCTGCTTCCAGTTAACCAGATTTTGGCCCTTTGAAGTATCTTTAGACTTCCACAGAAAATCCCACATTTGTTTTTCAATCTCTCTAGCTACCATCTTTGAAAGTTTGAAAATTGACATAAAGTAGGTAGGCATAGCTTCAAGGACAGATTTCAGCAACAATAATCTACCACCACGCGACAAGTAACTACATCTCCAACCTGCAGTTCGATTTCTGATTTTTGTTACAACAGGTTCCCAAAAAGCATTCTTATTTGGGTTTCCTCCTAGAGGCATGCCTAGATAGTTAATAGACCATGTTCCTGAGGAAACTTGCATCTCAACTGCCATAGACTTCACATCTCTTGGGCTGATATTAATTCCCAACAGGTTACTCTTTTTACCATTCATTTTCATACTAGTTAAAAAGCTGAAAGTGTGACGAATCTTCATCGTCTCCTTTAATTCATCTTTGTTATTGGGAAGGAAGAGGAGGCAGTCATCAGCAAAAAGGAAGGAAGAGGAGGCAGTCATCTTTGTTATGAGTGAGGTTAACTTTTCCTTTCGCATTCACCATTCCATTAATCTTCCCCATCTAGCCAGCTTTCTCAACAATTTTGGTCAGATTGTCAGCTACAACAGTGAAAAGGAAGGGAGAGAGTAGATCACCTTGTCTTAGACCCCTTGATCCATTGAATTTACCTCGAGGCCTTCTATTGATGAAAACTAAGTAATTAATTGAGACTAAACACGCCATTATCCATTTCTACCATCGATCACCAAAACCTTTTTGAGCCATAACAAAATCCATGAAACTCCATTTGACTGAGTCATACGTTTTAGCCAAATCAATTTTCAGCAGGGAACCTTACAAATTTATATATCATTAATTAATTAAATATAAAATATAAATAAATAAAATTATAAAAAAGTATTAAACAATTCTTCAAGAAAATGTATGTATACATACATACATACATATATATATATATATATATATCAAATAAGGGACCAATAAATAAATAAATAATTCTTCAAGAACCTTCAAATAATTATTTTAAGGACCACCTAGGCCTCGTCTAGTCCTCGCCTAGACCTCGCCTCGCCTTATGGAGGCTTATCGTCTTAAACCACCTTACTGACTTGACAACACTACTTTCTATTACTTGTTCTGGTCTTTTTTCTTCATTCTTGAAGATTATTCTAATTTTTCCCTCCCAAATCACATAGAGAATAGCAAAAAAGGAACATTTCAAGCATTCTTCACTTTAAAGTTGATGTGGCCCAAAAATTGACAATCGGGTCTTCAGCTAGAATTTGCAGCTAAGCATGCTTCTCCCTACATCTGTTCCACAGCTAAACAGTGAGGGGGCATCTTCAACAGATTTGAGCGATCTCCTCGGCAGCTCCCCTACAAAGGCAACACCAATGTGGTGAGAGAGCATTATATGGATTTTTTTCTGCACCATGTTTGTTGTGTTAAGTTTTTTGCTGAAGAGTGAGCCATCCTAACATCTTTGCTTTTGGTACAACTCTGGCCTACCAAATAAATTGAGCACTCAACTCTATCAATCCATTAACGTCTCTCTTCTTTGTTAGCCCCCAAAATAAACTTCTAAAAGTAACTTACTAAGAACTCCTTATATGAAGTGCCTAGCCATCTCATTCTGTCTAATCTTTACTACACTCTGACTTCTTAAAAATTTGAAGCAAAGCCACCACCTCTTGTTCATCTTCTTCATTTAAAATTCTCCTTAGCTTTAGGCCCCTTCCTCATCCCCCTATCCTCTCCTAGCTTCATCCCTTCTAAAGGCTTTTAGCTTTGCAACATGTTGCCTTGATAGCCTAAAGATCCTTGGAAATTGTTCCTGGAAAGGAACATTGCTATCCATCAGCCATTGAACCCTTGCTATAAAAATAGTTGTCTTGTCCTCATTCAAATTTCACACACAAACTCCACAATCAACTTTTGCTAACAACCTCTCCCAAACCATATTCTATTCTACTCAATATCACCTTCTTTTATACCCAACTTTTTAATCTTCTCCTCCACTTCCATTCATTCAATAGTCTCCCCTCCCAACACATTCCTTCCACATCCACAAAGCCAAGACTTCAATAACATAATTCTCTAAATAAACCTATACTTTCCCTCCTCATGGGGAAGAGTATATGTCTATGCACAATAAGTCTAGCCTTCACAAAGTTAATTGTCAAATATTAATTCTCACAACCATAGTCGGAAAAAATAAAAGTTAACATTTACAACTCCTTCAATGTGACTTCATGTGAACCACTATTCATCGTTTTTATAAATCTCATTTGAATCGTAAGACTTGAACCCTGAATTGGAAATTCATTTATTCAAATTGTGATTCTAATATCCATAGCCAATACAACTAAAAGTTGCACTTAACAAATCCTTTGATGTGACTTCATAACATTTATTTTCACCCCAGAAGAGCAAAGTCTTAGCTAAATAAAAATGCACTACCTGTTGATGGTTAAATCCCTTCGATATGCATCCTCTATTGCAGTGCCAAATTTCTGCAAAACACGAAATATAACATCATAAAAATATAGCACCAATTTCATCACACAAATATTAATAGTTGTCCAAACATAATGGATATTTAACAACGTAAAGATATCTAAAGAATTCAGCTAAACAATGCAAACTAACGACCACAAAAATAGTCCTCTATGAAATTCACGTTGTCATGCTATGCTAAAGTACCATAGCATGACTCACAACATAATTAAACTTAGAAGGAGGAAGAACACAATAAACCGGAGGAAAGAACACTTCTTAAGATTGATATAGAGATTTTCCACCAAGAGGATTTTCAAAAGCTCTTGAAGGTCATTAGGAGTGTCCTTAGATGAGTTACATATAAAGCAATTAGCACAATGGAAGACTAAGAATAAGAACATACCAATCAATAATTATTAAGGGTGCAAGGTGCACTCAAGGCAAGAGACACCTTTGGTGTCTGAGGATCTCTCCTCAAATTAAAATTTCATCCAAGAGTATTCTCTGCTTCATTGCGTTCTCAACAATCAGCGTATGCACTGTAGCATTCGAGGAAATGTTTGGCTCGAGGGAGTAGTTCCACAACATAAGTCATCCAAGAAGCGTATAGTTTACCAACTACCTAGCCTTAATGGGACTTGATTAGGAATAGAGGGTACAATGAGTGTTCTACAGTGAATGGCCAGTAGCTTTTTTATTGAGCCCTATCATCTTGCCATTAGAGCTAACTCCATGGATATTGGCTATTACCCTGCCCCATAAGGAAGAGTTGGAGTTGGGAAAACACCAAAACCATTTACCTGCCAGCGCCATATTTCTTGCACTAACATTACCCAGCCCCAGCCTGCCTCGTTGCAGCTGACGACAAACTTGCTTCAAGCTTATGAGAATTGTATCCTTGCCCTTATTTTGAGCCTTTCAAAGAAAATTTCTCATTTGCTTCTCCACTTCTGCTACAACGCTCAAGGAGTCCTTAAAAACCAACATGTAAAATGTTGGAGAGCCTCCAAAATGGATTTGATTAGCGGCACCCCAGCACCCATTCATAAGTAGCTTCCCATCTAGCTCTCATTTGCTTCTCCACTTCTGCTACAACACTCAAGGAGTCCTTAAAAACCAACATGTAACATGTTGGAGAGCCTCCAAAATGGATTTGATTAGCGGCACCCCAGCACCCATTCATAAGTAGCTTCCCATCTAGCTCTCAATTCATCTGACAACTGCACAAATCATTATTTATGAAGAAGACACAATCAATTGCATATTGAATATGCGTAACATGAACCTTCATCTTCCCTACCTTAAAGCCTTGAAGACCTTTGTCTCGAGTTTTCTGCATTATGTCGTGCAGAGTATCGGCTGCAATGATATATAAGGAAGGAGATAACAGGTCTCCTTGCCGAAGCCCCATAGAGGCTTCTATTTTATCTTCGAGCCATCTGTTTACAATAATGAAGTAATTGGCAGTGGATGGGTAACCCTTAATCCTTTTGCACGACTTGTCTCCAAAGCCTTCGCTTCTCATTACGTACCCAAGGAAGCCCCAACGCACTGAATCATAGGCTTTCGAAAAGGCAACTTTGAGGATTACACCATCTTAGTTTGTGGTACAGTAATCCTCCACTGCTTTATTGGCAATCAAAATCATCTTCGAAATCTGTCGATTCTTGACAAATTTGAGTTTCGGCCACTGTAAGATGGATGATCTTGTTATCAAGCTTATGGGTCAAAAATCTTCTACCTTGTGCATTTGTTGATTATTCAAAGCACTTCCAAAATGTCTTTCTTAAGCAAACTCCAATTCTAATTGGACAAAAGCATAGTGAAACCATCAGAAACCTGGGGCTTTTGCACCTGCACTGCTGAAGATCTTTGCACCCCCCTCCCCCCAAATTCAAAACTAACTGAAAAAAGAACTACACGATAGAATAGGGTTATTTTTAAAGAATAGAGTAAGATAGAATTGGATTAGTAGAGATAGAACTAGAAGTAGTGAAACCATGCGTTCAAGCTATTTAGAATTAGAAAAAACATAATTTTAATTAAATTCTTAAAAATTAAAAAATATGCTGCAAAAAACATGGTTTTGCAAAGATTACAAAACTAGGCATCTAGGTTTGGCATATTGAAAAACCCATAGATTCTATTTTTTTTTAAAATGGAAAGAAGAAGAAGAGGAGGGAGGAGGAGGAGGAAGAGATGAAGATGAGTAGCAGGAAAAAATGTAAAAAATAAATAAGAGGAGAAAAATTGGCTTAAATACCATAAACCCAGCTAATTTGTGGAGTTTATCTAATCCAATTAGAATAGGACAAAGTGAAGGGCCCATCTTAAAATATAATCCCAGCTATTTACCATCAAACATAGAAGCTGGAGTGAAATTGACCTTTGCCCATTCAATCCTTCATGCCAAACAACCCACTTGGGTATCAAGAAAAACTTCATGAAGAAAACTTACCGTCAGAAAAGATATAAGTAGTTTTGTATTGTAATTTAAGAAGACTTGGGCTCAAACGCGCTAGATTAAAACAATATCAAGGGTTTAATATTGATAAGTTGAGTAGGAAGCAAATTTACAATATTACCCAAGTGTGCATTAACATGGGTGTTTTCCCCATACACAACACCTATAGGTAGCAAGCAGCAACTAGTGTACAAGTACGACTAGCAATAAGGGAGCAATTACCAATTGGCAATTGGCAATTGGCTATATCTGATAGATGAGACATTGGGAAAATTAGAAAACAACAACTGAGAATTAGATACACCAAGAAGAAAGAAAGTGTAATACCCACAGTTTCTGTTCTCTTTACTTTTCACTTTCTTAGTTATCCTACTTTTTGGTTTCACATGTTGTTTTTACCTTTCACTTGCTGTTTTTAACTTGGGACTACAAAAAGGTAAAAACTTTGAACCATAAGTCTCTGTAGCTTAGATTTTATATGCTTGCAAAATGTCTTGTTAGTTAGGTATTATGGGGCTTAGAAAAATTCAAGATCACCCTCATGCATGCCATGTTTTGGAGTTGTGTTTCAAAGTAAATATGACTATAGTTGTTTGCTGTTTTGGGTAGGACTTAATTAATCAAAATTATGATCTAAACTCTTGCAAAAACAGCAAGAAACAGCCTCGGATTGGTGTTGGAACTAGAGTAGATAGGCACTTGAAAACCAAAGGGGATTTGAACCATTTGAACAATCAGTTTCATAACAGAAAAGTAGGAGATTAGTTGACCGACCAAATGAAGGCAATTTGAGCTAGAATTTGGTGGAGAGGTCACTGGATATGTTAATAGTATGTGTACCAAATGTCAGGCCATTCTGAATTTGAAAAGTAGGTCAACCAATTCATTAAGTGACTGCCTGTCACAGGGAATACGGGATTCTACAGTCCCTGTTAATGCACTAAGAAACCTTAGTAAATGGTGTCCAAAAATCATGAAATAAAATTCTGGTGAAGGTTTAGACAGTCTAGATGAAATCTGGAAAGTCTCACGTAAATCCAACTAACAAATTGATCGCAGAAAAATTGGCAAGTTCACTGCGTAAAAGAGCAAAGAGCTCAACATTGGGCTAAGTGTTGGAAATTGGGAATTTTGATCCAAATGACCCAATTTTGACCCAATTGACCTATTTTGACCTAATTTGGACACACATTGACCAAGAGTGACTAAGTTGACCACGTTGACCAGAGTTGACCAGGTTTGACTGAACATTAACCGAGACGATTTGAGTCGATTAAAACTAAGTAGGGATAGTGAGATTAGAGATTAAGACACAGTATGGATAGAACTGATATTGAGTTTAATTGCTGTAGATTCGATTGAGCACTACGAGACTAGGCCAGTTGTTGACAGGACATCGATGCGCAGAACCCGAGGTGAGTAGTTTGATTCTGGTGTTTTATGTAACTTGTATTCCTTGCGTAAAACTTATGTGAAATGACATGATTTAAATGGTTTCACGAGATTTAGATACATCCGATTGGTTTTGAGATGTGTAGATGTACACGGGTAATGAGACCATAGGCTCGAGGGCTGAGCGTCAGGGTCAGGATACTTGATGTGATTGAAATTAGACTCGAGGTCCCAGCGCGGGGTTAGGGCATATGATCGATGCGCCTAACTTTCGACCCGCTTGAGTGACAGCATTGGAGGACCGAGCGTGAGGTCAGGGTATTCGCAAAATACGCCTAGCTTACAACCCGCTCAAGTGGCCAGTACGCCTAACTCAAGACCTGCTCGAGCGATGACTATAGGTTGGGTTTGTTGAGTTAACCCTAGCTTGGATACGTTTTTACTGGCATGGATTTGAAATGTTTTTATAATGGTTGCATTATTTATAATTGTTTTATATTATGTCATGCATTCAGATTTCACATTATTTCTATTGCTCATGCATACATGCATTGTTTTGGAATATTGGTTATGGTTGGCATGCTGGTCTTTCTACTCACTGAGCCACGTTTATTTTAGACTCACTACTCTATCACTATTTCAGGTTCTTCGGTGGCTGATAAAGGGAAAGGCATGGTAATCGCCTAGCTCTCTAACGACTCCTGTCCCCTTTCTTTTTGATCTTTAATTTAGAGGTTGGTCATTCCTTATACATGTGTAAATGGTCAATTTTATATTTTGGACAAGACAGATATGTAATAAAATGTTTTCTCTTCGTATGTTGCTTACTTTTGCTTTTAAGCGTTCCAATTATTCTGATATCATTTGTTGTATGAGATTGAAAAAAAGGCTTAACAGTGGTTGGGCGAACTGGACTTGGTGAATGAGTTCGTCAGGCCACTGGGCCGGTCGGGCCGCCCTTGGCTTAGAGAAGGGGTCCCGACACATGTAAGCAGTTGCAATGACAATGTCATGCTAACAATTTCACCAATTCTTTTTGTAAAGACTGACAGTGTTTTTATTGAACAAGAATGTACAAATATTATAGTAATATAGAAGCTTGTATGGAGATAAGCTACACGAACAAGCATTAAGAACCGAACAAAATGTTGTGACGATTGGTAACCGAGCTAGTAAAATTATAACCCATTGACAATCTAGAGGCTGAGATCCATTTCATAAACAAAAAGATGGATCTCTCTCATACTCTATCTATCATAACTTTACAATTCTTAACCAATCTTTTGTTATGCTCTTCCCAGAGTGCAAACCAAATAGCAAAAAGTATACAGTTCCAATTATGTTCCTAGAGGGGAGTATGTCACATGCGTTGGAACAATAAACAAATTGACATTGTCAAGGTGCTTCAACTTGCCAAGTATGAATTCCCATCTACTCTAAAAACCAAGAAAAACTTCACATCATCCAAAGATATGCGCTACCTCTTCAATTGCATGCCTACATAAACAACACCATGAGGGGAGTAGCATCATATTAGGAGTATCTTTTTGCAGCAACTTTCCTAAGCAAGTTAAATAGCACAATAGTTTTGCCTTGGTAAATACTCAAACTTTCCATATGAATGAGGAGGCAGATTTAGATTAAAATTTTGCCAAGGAATTACCAATCCGCAATTGTCTATTTTCATGACTATATAAATCGACCTAATCTAGAATCTGCATCAATATCACAAACTCATACTCCAATTTACCCCATGCTCTGTTTGTGATTGGTGTTGACTATGAAAATTGTGATTGGGGCACTATGAACTAGCAATAGCCTATATAGACTGGGGAACTGCAACTTCAAGGAGGATGTTCCACAATATACATCTTCCCAAAATTTAATCACTTGCCCATTCCCTAGCTTCCATCTCATTTGCACCCATGAATGCAAGATAAATTGAGCTAATGAATTTCCAAAGGGCGTCCATGAATGCTTAGGGTTATCTTCACCCATGAAGCACTTCTAGATTCTTGAAATTTCCATAGGTGCTTCCTTGTTAGAGCCTTATTCTTGATTTGTAAATTGCAATGTTATTAAGGCAATAAGGCGGTTTAAGACGATAAACCTCCATAAGGCGAGGCAGGGCCTAGGTGAGAACCAGGCAGTCCTTAAAATAATTATTTAAAGGTCCCTAAAGAATTATTTATTTATTTTTTAGTCCCTTATTCAATATATATATATATATATATATATATATATATATATATATATATATATGTAGATACATTTGCCCGAAGAATTGTTTAATATTTTTTTATAATTTTATTTATTTATATTTTACATTTGATTAATTAATGATATATAAATTGTAAGGAAACCACTGAGTGATGTTAATATTGAAGAGCAGATGAGAAGGAAGCTACAACAACAACAGCAGGAGGCATATGATGAAGACGATGAACCATCAATGCCACGAGTTCAATGTGCTCAGCAATAGAGTTTAACAGAATGTGCTGACCGACCATGATCCTCCCTCATTCTGTCAGACGAGGGACCCCTAAGAAGTTAGTTTTGCTTTACTTTTCCTACTTTTGCTTCTTGTTTTAATTTTCCTTTTTTCTTAATTTTTTTTAATAGGTTATAAATGAAAGTTGTTGGAATTAGGTGATAATATCTTACTAGTATGATATATCTTGTTTTCCTTTGGTAACAGTAATTCGTTATTATGACATACAAATGAATTGAAGTCTGTCCTTCTATTCAAAAAAAATTGTAAAATTATTTGAACACTGTACTGATCTGTAAAGACCGGATAACTCATCTAGCATTTTGTACTTACTTTTATAATTAATATATCTGAGTTTCTGTTTCAAAAAAAAATTATAAAATTATAAATAATGACATATTAGATAATACATTATGATAAATTCATAATCATCATAAGTTTACATACTTTATATTCATAACATTCTAAAAAGAAGAGCTAATTACGAGGGAGTGTGTGTGTGTGTGTGTGTGTGTGTGTGTGAGACGTAGAAAAAGAGACAAAAGAGAGATGTAGATAGAAAGAGAGAAGAGCGACGTAGAAAGATAAAGAAGAAGAGAGCAAAGAGAGAGGGAAAGACGTAGAAAGAGAGCAGAGAGGAGGGAGAGAGCCGAGAGAAAGGGAGAGAGACACACAATGAGATGGAAAGAGTCATCGGAGTCACTCACCGAAAAAGACATTGGAGTTGTGTTGAAGATGATCGCTAGAATCTCAGAGATGGTCGTCAGAGTTGGTTCAAGTCGTTTGACTTTGAGAGGTATGAGAATGGAGTTATTAAATTTAGGTTAAAATTAAAAAATTAATTAATTAATTAAAAACTCTTCTATTTTTTTAATTTACAGAGAAGCCCTCTCAGCACCTAGGCGGTGGCCTAGGTGTTGAGGGGGCCTGGACAAAAGCAGCGCCTTGACAACACTGGTAAATTGCCACCACAGGACCTCCATGTTTCAAATCTAGAACAACTTGGGACCACTTCACCAATGGCCAACCATCCATTCTTACCTCATTCTTCTACAAGAACTTTCCTATGAACCTTTCAATAGCCACTGCAACCCTCAATGGCATCCAAAAAGTAGACATAAACATGTGAGTAGAGCATGCTAAGCATACATCAATAGTAGCAATCCACCTCCCCTAGATAGAAAACGTTGCTCTTATCCTTCAACACTCCTTTGGTATCATTGGTTCCCAAAAGGAGAATTTCCTTGGGTTCCCTACCAAGGGCATCCTCAAATAATTGATGGGTCATTCTCTCACTACTACCCCCAATGAATGAGCCATTGCCACCACCTATTTTCCAGTATATTGACTTCCACAATATGACATTTTGGGAGGTTAACTAACAATCCCCGCAATAGATAGAAGTTTTGTGATATATTCATCGTTGTTGTACAATTGCGATCATCACTATTAATAAAAAATATGCAATCGTCTACATATTGTATTAGAGTGATGAGTACTCTAGCCCTTCCTAGTCCAAATCCCTACTACAGTTCCTTCTGTACCACCCTAATGATGATTTTGTGTAAAGGGTTAGCCACTAAGGTATAAAGGGTTGGAGAGAATGGATCCCCCTACCTAAGACCCCTTGTGACAACCCTCAAGTCTTATGACAACCGATGTCATGTCTTCGACCACATTTTTTGAAATTAAAGAGCTGAATTTCATGAGATTACAAACCAATTACGCAGAAATTAGGATAAAAATAATAAATTATAGAAAAGTTAGAGCAAATTAAAGAGAAATAATAATAAAAACAAATGAATATATAGTAGTAACAATAATAAACAAGCGGCATACATTATAGAAAAAACCAAAAAGAAAGGGGGAAACCCGCACGGGCCAATGGCTCGTGCGGGCTGAGGGAGGCGCGCGGGTCAGCCCAAGCACCTCTCCCTTCTCTTCTTTCTCCTCTCTCCTTGATCTATCCTCCTTTCTCGGCAGGAAAACTAGCATGGCCCCTAGTTTGAGGTCGTGGTTTTGGTGGGTGACAATGCCACTAAGCAGACCACATGGGTCTAACTGGTAAGGCACCTTGCATAGCCACCCAAGAGACATGTATATGGCCACATGTCAAGAGTTTTGACCATGCAATGGTGGCCAAAAACATGCAACAAGACCCATTGTTTGCCCATTTTTGGCCCTTTCCCTCCACTTCACCACCATCTTCTTCCTTTTCTATCTCCCTCCTTACCTAATGAAATTTAGAGAGCAAATCACCATTGGAAAGTATGTAAATCTCTCTCTAAAACCCCACCTTTGCCTCATCAAATAGCATCGCAATCAGAGATAAAGAAACGATGCTCAAACCGAGGTTTTTATCATAGTTGAGATTCAAATTAAATGGTGACCACTTTAAGACTGAGTTTTGCAAGAGGCATAAGGACGGTTTTGTGAGCATTTTCTTGATGTTAAACCACCCTTCCCCATCTATGATATGTAGATTTGAAATTTCAAGTATTAGAAAGAGGAAACTAAGCTTGTGTTTTTTATTATGAGTTGACAAACTAGGCTAGATGCAAACTTTCATAGCAATACAATGCAATGGATGCAACTTTGAGGTAGATTTTGAAGTACTTGAAGGAGTCCATTTGAGCTACGTTTTGGAGTGTTTAACTAGGTACTTAAGGCCACAAACATATCTTTTCAAAATCTTCTTTGGTCGTGCATACAAAGATGCCTTGTTACTAAGGTACTTACAAAAAATCTCAAATCCATAAAAGTTACATGTTATGTATTTGATTATATATATATATGGATAAGATTTTGGTCACATATTCTTCATTGATTCGAATGTGTTTTTAAAGATTCTGTTGCTATAATTTAAAGACACTATTACTCTACCGCAATTTTGAAGACCTAATTAACCCACTAAATTACATTATTTTAAGCTGAAATTCAGTGACCACCTTGCTGGACACCTGAAGAATAAGTGTACCAAATTTTGTTCGAAAATGATATAAGCAACTAGGTCAATTGATGCAAAATGTGACTGCCTGTCACATAAAATTTTAGATTTTCATAGAACTAAAAATCCACTTAAAAGTCCAATTAAAAAAAGTCGAAAAAATGCAAACTAAAGATTTTGGTGATTATTTAAGGGGTCTAGGTCAGATGTACAATTTTTTTTTTTTTTTTTGAACAGAAACTAGAAATATATTATAATAAGGAAAAACTTTAGCCAAACGAGAAATCTAGCTAAAGAGAACAAAAGCTGATCCACCTAAGTTTGATCTATAATATGGCCCCCATTACAAATCCAATCACGAAAGTTGTAGCCCTTCCCTAGCTTAGACACAGAGATCTATGTTGCAAACAGGATATTGGACCTCTCCCAAATTAACCAGTCTGAATTACATTTACCCAAAAAAAGCCTAGCACTACGTTCTTCCCAAATACAATAGAAAACAGACAGCAGAATAGTTCCCCAGTATGGCTGAATTCTGGCATTCAACACCAACTCAGGAGTCTGAAACAGGTTCTCAGCATTTGGAGGGACAATACTATTATTCTTCTGATTCCACCACCGCCACACTTTCTGCACCACACTGCACTCCCTAAAAAGATGTTGGATCAATTCTGAATTATTCTTGCACATAATACAGATAGAAGGATTCAGATAATGGTTAGGAAAGCACTTTTGGATATTATCAGCTATGCTGATCTTCCTTAGGCTAATTAACGCTGCCACAATGCGAACTTTGGTAGGACTTTTAATCTTCTAAATTACATCACTAACATTATTGGCCTGAGAGTCTCTTCCACCATTCAACTTAGTCATGAAAGAATGAACCAAGAATCTATGATAATTTTCCCCTTGCCATATGGGCTTGTCATCTTCATTTGATTCATTTAGCTGAAAATTGCTGAGAGTAGACAGTAATTCTCCTAATTCATCCATGTGATTATCTTCCATGTTGTTGCGTAAATGTAAATTTCGTCCCCAATGCACTCTTTCCCCATTCATAGTGCGGCTTAGGAACCCAGCAACTGGCGCATTCTGCTTGATGCATTTTCTGAATACAAGGGGAGACTGATCATTTAGTCAACCATGTCCACACCACTGATCGTCCCAAAAGTCCACCTTATCCCCTTTGCCCACCTTCCATATAATGAACGGATTAATCTGGTTATAAATACTAGAAATATCTTTCCACGGAGATCCATGGCTACTTTTTTCTTGAGACTAGCCTCTTTGCCATTAGCCTTGGTCCCATGAATACTTTCTATGATTTTCGCCCATCTTGCCTCTGGTTGTTGTAACATCCACCATAACCATTTGCCCCTAAAAGTAATATTCCTCCTCATCAAACCCCCAATACTTAATCCCCCTTTGGTAATATCATGGCAAACTTGATCCCATTTCACCGGGTTATGGCCATTGATCTCATATATATGATGCCACAAAAAATTCCTTATGCACCGTTCAATCGTAGTAGCCACCTTCCTTGGCATTTTGAAAATAGACATAAAGTATGTTGGTAAAGCTTCCAACACTGATCTAATCAACAGAAGTCTTCCTCCTGTGGACAAAAAGTTTTTCTTCCACCCGGCTATTCTACTCTTTATGGTCTGAACCATTGGGTCTCAGAAACCAGTTCTGCTTGGATTGCCTCCTAGAGGCACACCAAGGTACTGCATCGGCCATCTCCTAACAGAAAGCTTGAGATTCAAAGCCAAGTTAGTAACTGCGTTGTCCTCCATATTAATACCCAGCAGCTAGCTCTTTTTTCTGTTAATCTCTAACCCTGATAGGAAGCAAAACGTATTAAGAACTTCCATAATATTGTCGATTTTTGTCTTTTTATTCTGCATAAAGATCAAACAATCATCAGTGAACAGAATATGGTGTAGCTAAATCTTCTCTTTGCCCACCCGCATTCCCTCCAATCTGCCAACCACAGCAGCTTGCTCCATGATTCTTGAAAATGTATAAGCTACAATAGTGTATAGAAACGAGGACAGAGGGTCCCTTTGGCATAATCCTCGGTGTCCATCAAACTTCCCAATTGGTCGTTCGTTGATAAAAATAGAATAATTGACTGTTTGTAGACATGCTTTGATCCAGCTCCTCCATTTGTCTCCAAAACATTTCTGCTTCAATACAAAATCCAAAACCCTCCATTGAACAGAATCATAGGCTTTAGAAAAATCGACCTTCAGAACCAGTCCTTCCTTCTTGCTAACCCTACAATCTTCAACAACTTCATTTGCAATTAGAATGGCATCTACCATCTGACAGTCTCTTACAAAAGCCATCTGGTGTTCACTAATTGTATTGGGGAGAACAGTTCTTAATATGCTACTTAAGGTCTTGGCTATGATCTTGTAGACGCTGGTTGTGAGGCTAATGGGTCAGATCTACAAATTTTTGAGACAATCTAATGTACAAACTGATAGAAGAAAAATCGAGATTTTTCGCGTAGTGGCAACAAAGTACCTAGAAATTTGACTATGGACAATTGAAAATTTTCACCAAATTGATCGTAGGTTGACCAAATTTGATTAGAATTGACTATACTGACCTATTTTGACCAAGTTGACCTACTTGACCAAGCTTGACCAATAGTTGACCAAGTCAAATTTAGGTTGACCAAGACCGAATAAAGACCATAGAGTTAGGATTGAACCAAGTTTCATGAAAAATTGAATTTGGGTTTGAATAACGCAGATTCGACGATAGATTTTATGATTGGTTCAGGTCAACAGGACACCAATGCCACAAACTCGAGGTAAATATTTGAATTCAGAATATTGCTTGAACTTGTATGCCTTGCATAAGACTATAATAAATTGACATTCGTTGAACATTTTCATCCTATTTGAGTAAAAATAATTGATCTTAACATATGTTGATGTACACTAATATTGAGACAATAGGCTTAAGGTATGACCGTGGGATAATGATACATGATGTGATTGGATTAGACTCGAAATCCGAGCACGAGGTTAGGACATGTGATTAATGTGTCGAGCTTTCAATCCACTCGAGTAACAGCATTCGAGGACCGAGCGCGTGTTTAAGGTATTAGAGAAATACGCCTAGCTCATGAACTGCTTGAGTAGCCTATATGTTTGGCTTACATCCCGCTTAAGCGACAACCATAAAGTTGAATTTGATGATTTAAAACCTTAGATAAGATATCACTTTCAACTAGCATGTATTTAGAATCGTTTTCTCTAAACCAAGGAACAAACATTCAACTTCGTCACAAACTTTGACGTTCAAAAATCATAATTAATTCTTAAATTAATACTAATACAATAGTTTCTTCTCAAAAAAAAATCAGAATTAATTCAAAGAGATCAAAAAATTCAAGATAATTTATGTAAAACTTTGTGGACTTAGAAAAGTTCAAAGAAACCTATATAAATGTTAAAATGTGCATAATTTCAATTAAAATGATGAAAACAAATATAAGTCGATACATTTTACAAATAAAAATTTAAATATAATGGTTTCAAACATAATATTTAACAGTAACAAAATTTTTATAGTTCATTAAACATATCAAGAATTTTATAATATTTACTTGTGCATTCCATGAAATTCACTGAAATTTTCAAAGTTTTCACGAATTTTGCTAAAGTCTTCGAAGTTTTCATGAATTTCTATAAATTTTCTCTTACAATTAGGCAATGGTTTGGTAAGAAAAAAAAATCTGAAATAATTAGATAAAATTTACCAAAATTCGGCAAATTTTCATTCCTTGCTCTAAATTATTGCATTGTTTATAACTATATTTGTCTATATGTCATGTTTTCATGCACTACTTCATTATTATTGTATATGCATACATGCACTATTCTTGGGATGCTTGTTATAAGTAGTATGATGGATTTACTACTCAATAAGCCCGTTGTTGAACTTGGGCTCACTACTCTAGTACTAAAATATCAGGTCCCTTAGCAACTAACAAAGGGAAAGACGTTGTAATTAACTAGTTCCCTTGGAGGTCTCCTTCTCTCTTCACAGTTTTGTTATAGGTTGGTTACTTCTGATTGTAATTAATGATTGAACTTTATTTTAAAACAAAGAACATACGTAAATATTATAGGAGAAAGCCTCCACGATGTACAAGAGGACTATATTTGTCGTTAAATTTAATTGCTATATGATGTGTACTCTCTTACTTTACTTGATTAATGTTTTTAACTATTCTAATGTCACTTGGGGATCGTGGTTAACTGGCCAAACCTAGCTCGATGAGTAGGTTCATCAAGTCATTGTGTTAGTCGAACCGCCCTTTAGCTTAAAGAAGGGGTTCTGACACCCGTACTTCTCTATACATTGCCTCTATGCCTGCCATTAAGGAATACAAAGTGATTCACAAACATCTACTATTCCATCTACACAACCTCTTGCTGAAACCTTTTTTTTTCAGTCACAAAATCTAGAAAGCCCTATTTAACATAATCATAAGCCTATGCAAAATCCACCTTCAATAGGTATCCGCCTCGCTTAGAATTCCTATAGTCCTCTATTGCCTCATTTGCTATAAGTACCTACATCAACTATTTGTCTTCCTTTTGCAAATTTCATTTATGTGCAACAACCGTATCGTGGATCACTTCCCAAAGGCAACTTGCTAGTGTCATAGTAATTGCCTTGTATAGGCACGTTGTTAAGCCAATTGGCCGAAAATCCTTGATCCTAATAGGGTTGATCTTTTCTGGAATGAGGCAAATATGTCTCATTTCTGACCTTACTAGTGACACAATTATGATAAACATTCAAGAAAACTGCATATACATCATTTCAAATGATCTTCCAATTCTACTGATAGAATGCATGGTAAAACCATCTAGGCCAAGAGTCTTCTCCACCTCATTGCCAAAAATAGTTGCCTAATTTTCTCCATTTGGAATGGCCTTTCCAGCCTATGCTGGTGTTCAGCTACAATTTCACACCTCCCTCATCATCACTTGTTAGATATCGCTACCTCTCCCTTCCACGACGTCTCTGGTCATTGAAAATCAGATTTCGTCCAATTTCCCAATGTCTTTGCTTCACAACTCCTTGAAATCCATGGCCCAATTTCTCTCCAATTACACCAGTCTCAATTCTTGTATATCATAATTATCATAAATTTCAAAATCCTTATGTAACAAGCTTGATTCATGCCCTTGGAACTTCAGTACTACCAATTCCATCAATGGATAGGACTTGGTGATCTCATTGACGTCCAAAAGACCTTCGCAAACTTCCCTTATCTTCGCAATAGAGTGTATATTCCACTTTCTAGGTTTTATTCCTTCAACCCCCATCATGTCCCTCTACAGGCCACCATAGAACCATCCCTGCCATCAAGTCCACCCATTTATCTATATAAAATCTTCCACGAAATGCCTAGTGCTCAAAGCAATGAGGTTTCGAATATCTCTTTCTTTGCTGTAGTAAAGGAGACCTCTGGCTACATCCAGCTTCCTTATCTGCCTCCAATTGAAGCATCCTCAATATTTCCTTCTACACCTCCTTCTAGGATATTTCGTCCGTTGTTATGAGGATTCCGGTTATTTTCCAATCCATGCCCAGGCCTCCAACATCTGCTTCCATCTCTTTTCATGCATCTTCAAGTATTGTTTTCCTCCTCTCCACTTCTTTTTGCTTTCTCCTCGTCTCTTTGGGCAACCTGGGTATTCTTCGTCTCGGTCTGGCTCTCCTTGTTTGTCTTTGTTCCTGTAGCCCCCTTGATCACCCTATCTACTGCATCCCACAAATTCCTCCATGCCGATGTTTTATTTTTTCTCACCAGTATTATGATGCTTTGGTGAACTCCATATTTTTGTCAATTTTAGGAATCTCCCTTTTTTATTGCCTAAAACCTCCATTAGGATGTTGTAATGTCTATTTCTATATAACACATTCCTCACCCATCCTTCATCGTTCCTTAAGGTGTTTCATATCTTCCTAGCCACTACACTATATATCAATGGGACAGCAATGCAGTAAGTTTTGTTGCTTGTTACCTCCTGTGACAAATATCTTTGCTATCCAACGACGTAAAAATGGAGAAGAATTTGCACCTAGTTTAGAATGACTTATATTTTCGACTACCATTTGGACAAGTCATTATTATTCTAGCTACTCCGTAGTTACAGCAATGATTGGTTGACTGACGGTCTCTCTCGGTTGACGATCTCTCTCCTATCTCATCTTCCAGAGAGGTTCTCCTTCTTGTCTCAGCATATGTGCTCTCTTACACGCTTTCCTCCTTGTCACTAGCATTCATTCCTCCTTGTCTTGTCGTCTCAACTTTCTACACATAATATTTTTCTGTTTGTTTGAATGGTAATCTCAATGTTGCTGGAAGTTCTTCTATCTCCTCCTTTGTTCTTCTCAAACTCTATGCTCCTCCTCGTTCCAGTCATCTCCATGATGTTCTCCTCCTTTTTCTTGAACCACCCATTTCCTCGGTAATCGTAACTCAAGTTTCTTCCTCCTTGTCTTCTATGTCATCTCGCTACTTTTTTCACTTTCTCTCAATTTTCAAAATCCAAGGTAGCTAAAGAAATTGAGAGACTAATTTGAGCGCCAAAATTATTATATGTATAGAATAATCAAACAACAATATTGGTCAAGAATAAAGCCAACCTTTTGTTATCCAAGTTCTTGCCTTGAGGACAGTGAACCACAAGTTATGCTAATAAGTTTAAAAATTTTAATGACATTAGAAGTATGGTTCCTCAAATAGAAGTTCAAAACAGAAACACATAACCAAACATAATTTCCTTGCAAACAACATAAGCAACATTCAAACTCACAAGCTAAAATTTCATTGGAATAAAAACAAATAAGATAGGGTTGCAAAAGATCTTTCTTACAATTTTAGTTCACCATGAAATAGATAATGCGACAATGAAAGCACATAACGCCGCAGATATAATGAGATGTATGCTTCTATTATTTAGCAAGAACATACCATAGTTGGAATGCGGCTGTTCTCACTATAGCTTTCAGATCTCAAGTTAACAAAATCAATCCACATATCAAATAAGCGCATCCTCGCAGTTTCCAAATGTTTAGATTGGTCAGGGTTGCTGAAAAATTATGCCCATTGAAATGTCAATGAATACTGGAAAAAATAATAATTATAATACATTAACAAAAAACGGTCAACCATGGTAACATGCCCTCATAAGAACTTAAATTTATTGAAAAGATTAAATGATTTTGGTGCCACCAAAGCTCGAAATTAAATACCACAATGACTAATAAGAATAAAACTCAGAAAGAGCATGAAGAGAAAAA
Organism: Tinospora cordifolia; assembly: GCA_030144865.1. Lineage (NCBI taxonomy): Eukaryota > Viridiplantae > Streptophyta > Magnoliopsida > Ranunculales > Menispermaceae > Tinospora > Tinospora cordifolia. The sequence goes on along the minus strand of JAJIYU010000138.1, from coordinate 24,736 downwards.
CACAATAAACAAAAAAAAAAAAAAACCAAGATGGAAATATAAAACTAAAGTCGAGGTACAATATTTCCATAATTGAGTCAAAAAATCATGCTGCAAAAGCAAGTAGTTGATTTTTAACTTTTCAAGTAGCTTACTGTAAAATTTGAAAAAACATAAACACACATTCACACACAAAAAATATCTTAAATATATTATTAATTATAGTGTTTTCAAGGCATCACCTAGGCGATTGTTGTCTAGGTGAAACATTCCCAACTTGACCACTACCAAAATAAAAGAATATTCACGAATCATCATGTGTTCACACCCCCACAGCAAAGATAAAGCCACCTACTCAATACCAACTGCTTCTTTCTATTCTAAAATAACATACCTAAGTCCTACTATGGGGAAACCCTTCGTACTAAAATACACCTTACTAATCACATTGTGTCCCACAACCTTAATTTCCAAACTCTTATGGAAAAGCTCTACCAATTTTATCCTAACCTCATAATCTCTCATAATCTTCTACCTAGGAAATTTGGATGTGTATTGCTGGTCCATGTTCACCATACCAACAGGGGGAACTTAAATTCCATAGTCTTTGATTGTATCTTGGTAGGTTACTCACCTAGCCAAAGAGGATATAAGTGCTATTGCCTACAATCCAAGAAATTTTGTCTCCACCTGAGTCACTGTCAGCAAACATGAGCTCTATTGTTTTAACCCATCTTCAACGGCATATCACAAACATGGAAGACAAGGTCCCAAAGCTTCTTGCACCTTATTGGCTTGTCTAATCTTTTTTAGCCCCCAACAGATCTAGCCTAAATCCCTTATGTTCTTTAAACCAACGAATGACCATAAAATGATGTACTAGAATACTAGACGACTGGCAAAACACACCCAAGAGAGAATGCTACAATACTTGAACTAATGCCATTTGAAGAATTTGAACAAAGTTCAAAACGAGGCACAAGTATTTGAACCTTCATTAAATACTCCATCAATCCCCAAAATTAACGATGACCTTTTAGCTCTTGAATCTAGTAGTGATCTTCCTATTATCATTTGTAAAGGAAATAGGGAATGCACCATCCATCCCTTGTATTTGTCATCTCATTTTATATCCATTAAGATTTTTTTTACCAACCAGCAAGAATTCTCTCACCAAGTTGAATAGTATCAAGATCCTTACATCATTATCCAAATCTTTATCAAACAAGAATAGAGCCATGAATGATAAAATAGAGGCTCCGGAGAAAAGAAAAAATTGGAGTAAGTTGAGTTAAAGAAACCTATGAGATGCAAATGGTTTCACACTGTCAAGAATAGGGCAAATGGGTCATTGGAGAGTTCCAAGGCAAATTTAATAGAGAAAGGATACACTCAAACATACGGATTACTTAGAGACATCTGTACCCGTTGCCAAATTGAACACTGTCCAAGTACAACTCTCTTTTGTCACCAACTATGATTGATACTTATGACAATTTGATGTAAAAATGTCTCTCTTCACATAGACCTGGAAGAAGAGATTTATAAGGAAGTCCTTCCCTTGTTGGAGAGTAGCCCAAACACTGGAAAGTGTGCAAACCTGAAAAAAAAAAAAAAAAAAAAAAAAAAAGAAGAAGAAGAAAGAAAGAAAGAAAACCTTATATAGACTCAAACAATCCCCAAGAATATGGTTTAACAGCTGCTGCAGCAACTCCTAAAAGATGCATATGTGAGAGCTACTCCTAAGCCCACATCACAAGATTGAGGAAGCTGTTCTTTTTTATTTTTTGTTTTTTTATTTTCGGAGTTGTATCTCAGAATCTTCACATTTTGATTCTCTTTATCAAAATGTTATTTATATATCAACACTATCAGGTAGCAGGTCTAGATTAGCTTCGTTTTGTTAAAATAAAAAAATAAAAAAATAAAAAAAAGGAAAAAAAAAAAAAAAGCAGCCGCTGCAGCAATACAAGAGATGGAATATAAACAAAGCCAAGGGGATCATACTCTATTCATTAAACACTTAGTTTCATGGGAAGTTACATGGCGTTTACTACGTGTAGATAACATCACTATGCTAAAACAATGTTTTTTAAATAATTCAAGATCAAGGATTTACAAAAATTGAGTACTTTGTAAGAATTGAAATGGCACACTCCATAAAAAGAGATCGATATTTTCAATAGAAGTATGTTATGGACTTGCTTCAAGACACAGGAAAGTTAGCATGCAAACCAGTAACCAACCACACCTATCAATCCCAATCATAAGCTTGGAGAAACAAAAAACCACCTGCTACGATTGAAGAGACTTATCACAAGCTTGTAGGAACACTCATCTATCTTTCTCATACAAGACCAAATATTCAATACAGTAATTGTAGTGAGTTAGTTCATGCACAATCTTAAAGACATTCATTTGCAAGCACCTAATCGTGCTTTGCAATATCTTAAAGGGAATTTAGGATTGAGTATCTTACATAAACACCACACTAATGGTTCTTGAAGCATATATTGTTGTAGAGTATGTTGGTTCAATACTTGTTCACAGATCAATTGCCGGATATTGTACATTCTTGGTGAAAACCTGGTGAAATGGCTAATAAAAAAACAAAATGCAGTGGCAAGGTCTAGTGTCCCAATGTGACTCTATTGTGAAAATAAGTGTGCCATCAGTATTGCCCCTAACACTAGTTCAACATAATTGAACTGAGCATATCGAGATGGTTTGCTTACTGACCAATAGCAAAGAAAGACGCCTCATAACCAAACAAAAACATCATAAGACACCTCATTAATTGAATGATTGTCATTTCATTAAAGAGAAACTTGATAGTGGGAGTGAGTTAATTGTACTCCCTATGTTTACCAATAATCAGCTTATAGTGTATGCTCACTAAAAGTTTAAGTCATTATATATTTCAGACAACATTTCAAAATTGAGAATGGTCAACCTATTATCAACAGCTTGAGGGGAGTGTTGTGGAGAAGAAGTCAATCATAGGGATTACAAATATCAATCAGTGGGTCAGTGCCTTGAGAATATTATCAGTGGATTGTGAACATCCATATGTAGATTGTGTATCAATCAGCAAAAGTGTGAATGAAGAATATTCTAGAAGTTGTCATTTATAGCTTTTGCATACTTGGTAAAGTATATAGGTTTCGGACATCTATATGTGTGTGTGCATGTTTGCATGTGTGTCGTGCCTCTCACATTGAGAAACTAAATAAAAAAAAAAAAAATCTCCCCTCTCATCTCACGTGAAGTAGGTCATGGAACCAATCAACATTACATCTTTGTGTCAAAACAATTTTTCTAGTTTAGAACACCAATTTTAAAGATAATCAAAATTTGCTAAAAACTTTTGCATTGTTACCATCAAAGTCCGTTGGGTTTATTGATCATCACGAGACATAGCTTTTCATCTAGATGATCTATTACTACTAATAAATAATAATATACTTATAAGTGGTGTTCCAAAGATAGGAAACTTAATATCATTCATTCTAGAGAAGTATCCAAGCCAAAGCTTAGAGGGTATTGTGAGACATTATCCAAGGAAATTTGAAGATGCAAGATTAAAGCCATTAACCAATAAGATAACTTACGACATAATTTAATTTGACTAACTCAAATTAAGGCTTACTTGCTTTCGACCAAAATGTTAAAAGCTCATTTTGTTAAAACTATTCTTTTTCTCTCTTCAAGCATTCCTCAAAAGTACATTTGTGTGTCACCTTAATCATTCAAGATGTAATCCTTAGTTTGTTATAATTACTTTCTTTCTCCCTATTTACTAAAGGTCATTTTTGTTATAATTACTTTCTTTCCCCTCTTTGAGCTTTCCTACTCGTTGAAAGCATAAACAATATCCTTAAAATTCTTTCTATAAATATTGAGACTTATAGAAAGAATTTTAAGGATATTGTGTTCCAAGTTTATTCCTAAGTGCTTTTGAACTATGCTTAAGCTTAAATCTTCAACGAGCTCAAAATCAATTTTTTCATTTAAAAAAAAAAGTGAAAGTAGGAAACTAAGTGAAGACATAGTCCATTGGCTTCATCATACAATGATTTAGCTATATCCAGTGTTTTTCAAGCATTTTCTAGGCATTTAAGAGACAAAAAATGACCAGGCTAGTAAGGCAATGAGTTGTGCAAATATGTAAAAACGTTAGCGCTTTTTTTATTACCCAGGCCACATCTAATCTTCACCTAGAAAACCCTTCTTCTAGACAAGGCAAATCGCCTATGAATCACCTTAGAGTTCTAAAAATATTAGGGGTGACATATGTGACACAGCAGGATTACTCAACTCGAACACGACAAGTATTTAACGAGTTTGGACTTAGCATAAATGAGTTTGAGCCAAAACAGGTTAAACATGATTAAATTTTAGGTCATATATAAGTTAACCTGCTAAACCCGAAAATGACTTGTTTAACACGATTATAGACAAGTTAAAAAATAGATTATAAATAGATTAATTTTAAATTAATGTATTTATTAATACATTGATAACATAATATTTATTATTTTTTGAAAAATTCTTTTTAATTTAATTTATTTTTTATAAATTATTTACATTTTATATTTTTATTAATATTTTTTTGTAAAAAATAATTTTTAAAAATTAGTTGCAAAAAGTTAAATAGGTTATATATAAATACACAAATAAGACATGATTTAGAAACAAGTTAGGTTTAGGTTTGCATATCTAACACAATTAAAAAATAGGTCAGGTTTGGGTTTGCAATATATAAGCACTACCCGTTTATGACACGGTGACACGAATTACTACCACTAGAAAATACTAGTTCTATCTAATACAATCAGCTTTTTGGATTTTTTTTTTTTCCTGAAAAGAAACAAAGATATATTTACTCATTAAGATATAACCATTTGTTAAGCCAAGGAGAGGGTTGAGTGGGGGGAAATCACAGGCTTTTGGATTGAGAAATCAACCCGAAATTCAAATTTTTTGGCTAGAGGAAACCCCACGTTATGAACCTTTTCTTCATGGAGAGTGGAGACAGCTCTTCCGCATGTAAGCTCTGAGCTTACAACAAGAGAATTTGTCCTAGAAAATACAAAACATTCCCTAGAATTACATATCGATTTCCCCCTCAAGATACATGCATGCAAAATGAAACTCCAATTCTAGTCCACTCCCGCCAACTATACCCAATAGCCAGTCTTGAGGATGTCACCAGGTGGCAAATAAAGACACTGACCTTTCCATACTCTATGTACTGATTTTCATACCCTATGTACCTATTTTTCCTTCTTATGAGCAGTCTACTGTTTTTTTTCCTCCCATAATGCATTTCAATTTGCAAAAAGGACGTGTTCCAAGTAGTGCCTTAATGGAGAATTTCTCAAATGCGCCCCAGTTTCAACATATTTTTTGCTTCTGAAGCGTTGAACTTAGAACATCCATCTTCCCATCTCTCCCAAGTTTTTCTCCCTATTCTGCACCTGCTAAAAATATATGTGATATCCTCACATGCGCATTCCTACATAAATGACATCATGAGGGTTGTGTTATTATGTTTGGATGTCCTTTTTGGACATTATCAAATATGTTTAATCTTTCTAGCTTAATCAACCGTCCAAATATTTTGACCTTTTCTGGTACTTTTGCTTTCTATATGAATATAAAGGATTGAAGCCTTGGTGTATTTTATTGTGACAGCAAGTAGTTTCATTTAACAATCTATCTTCTTGAAAAATCACCTATTAGTACCCACTTATCTTCCTAGTTCTGGCGACTCGTCTAGTCCAACATTAGCAATAGAATTTTCACCTCTTGAGTGTCAAAATCTATAAAGTCCTCGAAAGGTAAAGGCTCCAACTTACTCTTCCTCCTTCATATTCGCTTTGGCTGCACATAAATTCATTAATGGGGGCCTTTCAGTGTTGTGAGATTTTACATAGCCTTGGGAATTGTTCCTAGCCATTAATCCTTCCAAAATTTAATAGTTCTGCTATTTCCAACCTTCCATCTCACTTGCTGCATGAATGTTTCTTTCAAGGAGCTAACAAACTTCCATGGAGCTCTATATGTTATACTATTTGAATTTGCCACTATTCCCAATTTCTCCACCTCTCCATGCATGCTCTTGACCGCTTTTGCCCATATAGCCTGTGGATCTTCATGTATTCTCTATGGCCATTTTGCTACCGTTGCCTTATTTCTACCACAAGTCCTCCATGATCTGCATCCCTTGCCACCTATTTCCTTCCTATTTCAAAGGAATTTCCTCATTATTTTCTCTCTCTCTCCTACTACCTCCATCAAGATCTTGAATGTCGACATGTAATATGTAGGTAGAGCTTCTAAAACTATTTTAAGTGGTACTAGCCTACCCGCTAGATAGGTAGCTTATTTTCCAACCCTTCATTCTCTTGCCTACTTTCTATATCAAAGGGGACCAAAATTATTTTTCCCTGAGTTTCCTCCTAATGGTAGGCCCAAGTACTTAATTGGCCATTTCCCTTTGACTACCTCCATCTTCCTAGCAACTTCCTTTGTTCTTTGGCTTGTTGCGTTCACTTCCAACAAGTAGCTTTTGTCTAGATTTACTTTCAGCCCTAAACCACTCCCATTATAGTGTTCTAGCCACCTTTATCCTCCTCAATAAAGAATATGTAATCATCTGCATATTGTATATGTGTAAAATGGATGTTATTCTTCCCTACTTTAAAGACCTCCAGCAGCCTCTTTCCAGTGCTTTAGAGATTAAACCATGTAATTTATTGGCTATCAATGCGTATAAAAATAGTAATAGTGGATCACCTTGCCTTAGATAGGGGTGATAATTTGTGACACGACATGATAACCCGACCCGAACATGATACGAAGTTAACGAATTTGGGCTTAGTATAAACAAATTTGATTTAAAACGGGTCAAACACGATTAGACACGACTAAATTTGAGTCATAGACAGGTTAACTTGATAAACTCGAAAATGACACATTAAACACCATTATGGATAAGTTAGGAGACAAATTATAAATAAGTTAATTTAAAATTAATGTATTTATTAATTTGCTGATAATATAATTTTCTATTATTTTTTGAAAAATTTTATGTTTGTAATATGTTTTATATTTTTATTAATATTTTTATAAAAAAATTATCTTAAAAACTGATTGTAAAAAATTAAATAAGTTATATACAAGTACACGACTATGACACAGTTACAACACCACCCGTTTATAACACGATGACACAAATTACCAACCTCAGCCTTAGACTCGTCTTACCTAGGGGTGTAAGTCACCCGACCAACCTAACCAAACCCGACCATTTTGGGTTGAGTTGGGTCGGGTTTTAACTAATTATTGGGTTGGTCGAGTCAAAACAATAATGATCAAACCATTAAGGTCGAGTTTAACTTGACCCGACCAACCTGATAATATATATACATATGTTTATAATCCTTAAACTTTATTAAAAATCTACTCCAAAACTACACTAAAATCTACTTAAATAATCCTACATGTAACAATTTCCACCCAATTTATATACTATATGTCTAAACTTCTAATTATCTAACTTCCTAACCTAATAAAAAAATTGGGTTTGCTCCTTTAAGGATCCCTTACACTTATGCTCCTAAATAGAAGCTCAAATGTTTATGTTGCTACAATGCAACAAAATTGAATGACAAAGTAGTTGGATGGGAAACCTTTTTTATAGACATGATATGTATTTATTACAATTATAATATATTTATTACTACTTATTATTCATTTGGGTTTTTAGTAACCTAGCTATGATTTCTAATTAAATATGAATATAATTCATGGGTTAAAGAAAATATTAAATTATCTCAATATAGACTGATGCATTTAGTTACAATAGAGATAATATTTCTAATTTTCTTAAGAAAATATACATACTTGATAAAGTTAAAATTCAAGCATAAAGATAAAGTTCCCATTTGTATCACTCAAATTCTTTTTATTTTTCATCTCTTAACTATTATTTTATTAAAAATGATCAAACTTGAAATTATAACGTTATATTTAATCATATATTTAGTATAATATGACACGTTCATCTAATTAATTTAATTAATTAAAATTTTAAATGTTATTAACGGAGAGCATAGATTTATAATGTATGCAAGGTATAATCACACCTGCATAACATATAAGATCATATAGCTACATAGATATGTATATAATATATATAAGTGAGTGTTATGCTATTTTGTAAAAATTAAAAGTGAAAGATAATCAAAACTTATACAAAATACTAAGATTTGATTTGGACTCATTTAATTACTACAAAATAGAAGATGTTTAATATATATTATACAACTCATTTGATTTAATTGATTAATTAATTTCTCTTATTTATATAGGTTACTAAACATTCATAAAAAATACATATACAAATATATTGCAAAATATAAACTTTAATTAATAATTATTAAACATTCATAATTTTTTTAATGTAAATTCTTGTATGTTTCATGTTTATACATAAAAAGTAGTAAAATTGAAGAGATGCTATTTAGTAATTAACTAAGATTTAAAATCGAAACAATAGTATAAATATGTAACAACAATAAAATGTGATTTTTCACTTTTTTATTTAGTCCAACATTGGAAATCAAAATAGAGAAAGAATGACACGATATTACAAAATCCCTATTTCTTCACCTTCTTTCATCCATTCTCTTCTTTTTTTAAGTCGCATATTGAGTATAAAGAAACAAGAAAGGATGAAATAATGTATAAAAGCCTTCATTTTCTTTAACTTGTTTTCTCTACTCTTCTTAGTTCAAGAAAAAATGTTTTTTTTTTTTTTTTTTTGCAGAATATTTTTAGTTCTCTATGTTTTTACATTTTACTTATAAAATATAGTTTCAATTAAAAAAATATTATATGAACAACATGAGTCATTAACTTTTATTAAAGATAGACTGTAACAAAACATATATAATAACTAGTGAATAAATGAGTTTATTATATATAAATTTGGTTTATATCAAATACTATTGAAATAGATGTTAAACATATATCTATATAACTTATTTAATTGAATTGGTTAATTAGTTTCTTCTATGTATGTGGGTTATTATACATATATAATAAAAAATAAATTAATGAAATGATAAAAAAGTATATGTTGTAAAGTGTAAACTTTAATTACTAAGTTTTTTAACAATATATTACTTTCAGTTTTTGTACTCTTCATAGTTAACAAATAAAAAATAATAATGATTATAAGATATTAGAGCTACCTAACAACTAATTATGCAAAAATTTACAACACATTACATATGAACAAAATTTATTGATTTTTTTTAGTCTCGCATTGGATATGAAGAAAGATGAATGAGGCACATATTCGTATAAAAGCCTTATCTTCACCTTTCCTCGTCCATTCTCTCTACTTTTTTAGTCCTACATTAGTTAGAAAGGAAGAATATGAAGAGGGGGCAATCTATATAAAAATTCCTCTCTTCTTTGACTCATTTCATCCTTTCTTCTCAAGCCTTTTCTTCAGAGAAGTATTCTCCATTTGAGAAAAAATATATTCTTATTTAAATTACTTTTAGTAATTAAATAAAGAATGAGAAATAATAATAAAAAATTATATTTTTATAAATTTATTTATATTTAAATATTACTAATTATTATTTTGGGTATAATAAACCAAAAAATAAAATTATGAGGTTCAATCCGCCCAACCCAACTTTTGGTTAGTCGAGTTGGGCCCCTATATTGGTTAAGGTAGAGTGCCATCGAGTTTGATTTGATGTCACCCGACCATTTCAAGTCGAATGAGTTGGGTGGTCAAAACTCGACCTGATCCAACCTGCATACCCCCATACCCTTATCTACAATCTTCCTTCTTGGTCTTCCATTTATTATGATTAAATAATTCATATCGGCTATATAAGTGTTTCCTGAACCATTTACATCATCTCCGCCCAACACCTTTCCTTTTTAACACATATTCCAGTAATTCCCATTCAACTCAATCATATGCTTTGGCAAAATCCAACTTTAATATGTATCCCCTCCTTCCTAAAGTTTTATAAAATTTCATTTCATTTGTCATAAGTATTGCACCAATTATTTGTCTTCCTTTGATGAAGGCCACCTGTGTATGAACCACTACATGATTTATTATCTCCTTCAACCTATTGGCCAACATTTTTGCAAGGATTTTATGCAGACTTGTCATCAAGCTAATTAGTCTAAAGTCCTCCACCTTTACAAAGTTTGTCTTTTTTGGAATAAGGCATATATATGTCTTACCTATGATCACGTTTATGATCCCACCATTATATAACTATAACATCACCATTAACACCTCATTTTCAATAATCTCCTAGTTCTTTTGGTAAGGCAGCATCGTTAAACCATCATGTCCTAGTGCTTTTTCCCTTTAGTTTCCATCGCAACCTTCTCAATCTCTTCCATCACAACCTTCTATCATTGAAGTACTCAATGATCAACTGCTGTATATTCTCCATTCCTTCCGCTGTACTGCCATCTTCTTTCTTTATTCTTATAATCATGCTCCTTGCTTTCTTTATTGATAATATCTTATGAAAAAGTCTTGCTGCCCCTTTGCCCATTTGGCACCATCCAACAATTGTATTCTCTTAACAATTGCTCCTTTTTTCCATGATCCTCCTCTCCCCTGTCCTAACTACATTTTGCTATAGATTTCCTCTATTTCCCTCATCAACACCTCCCTCTTAGTATTTTCCTCCCTTTTAAGTGTTTTACCCGATTGCTTCAATTTTCTTTTGATGATCCTTAGTTTCTTCTAAAATCTAAAACCTGCCCACCCTTTTGTATTGGGTGAATCCCACCTTTTTTTTGATAAAAGATTTGTATTCATTAAAAAATGAAGCAGGATGAGATATTCCATACAAGCTGACTCCCACCAGTTGGTAATGATATCTTTAAACGCTTCCACTGTTGTCTCTAGTATTATCAGCCAGTGGTTTGAGGTTAATCTTTGTAAGGTCATTTGTCTTGCTAATTGGAATAGCTGTTCCCATTTGGTGCTAAAAAGGAATCCAATCTGGCCATGGCAGGACTGTTCCTTCCATTTGTCCATGTGTAATTCCCAATGTTCAGCCCTGTGTCTCTCAATGCCAGTACTGATATTAATTCATTAAACTGTCTCATTGGCGCTGTTCTTGTGAGACAATTCATATTCTCCTCTATTCATCTTGCTACAATAAAATCACCCCCTATACACCACAGCCCTAACAATATCCAGCCAGTGCAGCAATCTCCTCCCACATGAACTCCCTTCTGAGTTTTTGCAAGGTCTATATAAGGAGGTGAACCTCCAGCTTCTTCCCTCCCCTTTGACTTTGATTGATATGGAATATGTAGACTCAAAGACCTCCATCACTTCTACTGATCTTGAGTGCTAAATCACCATGATTCCCCCCAATTGCTCCTACTATTGGTAATAGGCACCATTGTACAAATCTTGCTCTCTATAGGTCTTTCACCAATGCCCTTGAGACCTCCTCCTTTTTAATCTCCTAAATTGCTACTGTATATGGCGTTGTTGCATGTATTGTCTTCCTTATTCTGTCTCTCTTCTCCTTACTCCCACATCGTCTTACATTCTAGCTTAGTTTCTCCATTATTCCACCTGTCCCTACCCCTCACAACTTCTATCAATTTTGTTCATTGTTGAAGTTGACCAACTCCATCTGCATTGTTTGTAAGTCCACCACCTTCTCAATTCCTTCTTGTTTCTTTCTCCCTTTCTTGTCCTCCATTCCTTCTTGAGGTTCATTTTTGTGCCATGATGTTTTGTGTCTTCAGCTTCAGTGATTCCTCTACAAGATTCCTGTTATTTGCTTCTTGATCCTTCGTCCTTTATGATTGGTTTTGTGCATTTGAAGGTGTAGATTGAAGGAGAGGGGAGGCTGTTTGGTTATGGTATTATAGAACGTACCTTCCTGTCTGCTTTCATGCCATCAGCTTTCTCATTTTTCAAAGTGCATTGTCTTTCTTCCATTAGTGTTTCAAGTATTAGCTCCACATTTGATCCCAACAAATCCTCAATTTCTTCTTAGATGGTTCATTTGGCTTGAACAAACACAAGGCCAACCCCTAGAAAGCACATCTTTTATAGACCTCTCATGGATGGTGAGCTTTCTGTTTTTCTTACTTTCAGATTGTGGCCCTCCTTTCTTCTTGAGCCCTCTTTTCGTTCTTCCCATTTTCTTTGTATGGGCCCCATCACTTTTCCTTCTGGGCTAATAATCCCTCATCCTAAGTCGATATGTTGGCCAATCTATAAATAAGCCTTTAGCCTTTCTTTCATCTCACTTTCCTTGGCCCACCCAAAACTTGTTAACAATGGATGGGTCAACTATTTGATGTCTACCTTGTGGCCCAAGTGCATGTCCCATCGCCTACTACCTCCCATCCTGACTTCAAAGCTATCCACATCCTCACTAACACGTGGTGCACTACTCATTCTTTCCTTGCCACGTCATATGGCCAAATGATTGTGTTCATGTTGATAGTCTACCATGTGGCCTTCATCTTCCTAGCGCCTAGTTCCTCATCTGCACTTGCCATCTCCACTCCTCCTGTTCGCCGACATTCTCATCTTTGCCCAAAAACCTTGTTCGAGGGTTCTCTTTCTTTTTCTTGGCTATCGCCTTCTCCTCCTATATCTCTTCACACTATATCCCCTAGAGATCGAACATGCATACCTCCATCACACAGTCATCTTCAAATACTTCCATGAATGCTAGCAAGAACCCTAATGAAAGACCTTGAACTTTCATTATAGCCATCTCCATCAATCCTTTGGATGCCATAATGCAATGATGTCCAATAAACCTCCACACTATTCTACTATGCAATTGAAGGTGTACATGTTGTACCTCATATGCGGGACTCCTTCCACTCCAATCCACCCATTTCTACATGTGACTTTCATATCCTCCCAAAGCAAATCTTCTTCCCATTCTTCAATCTCAAAATCTCCTTCAAATGTTGTCTCCTTTCCTCTTATAGTTCTCACCGCATCTTGCTTTTCAAAGACTTGCAATACTACTCTTGCAACATTGATTGTTCTTAGTCCCCTTCACCTTTTTACGACTATTTATCTCCTCCTCTATTTCCTCCCATGATGTCATATTTGATCACCTTCTAACGAGAAACTTTCTAATCACCTTCTCTTTATATGTTTCTCCTTCGTTCTCCATTTGTTCTCCCCACTATGCCTTCCTCACTTCTTTTTGCACCATCCTTCTTTCCTTCATTTCTTCCCCTTTCTTGTTACTGTGTTTTTTGTTTTCCTTGTCTGCTTCCTCTAGGGGTGTATACAGGTTGGGTCAGGTTGGGTTTTGACCACTCAACCCGCCAACCACCCAAAATGGTCAAGTGGCATCAAATTAAAATCAATGCCACTCGACCTGAACCAATATGGGGGCCAATTCAACCAACCAAAAGTCAGGCCAGGTAGGGCAGGTTGAAACCCTTTATTGTATCTGGGTTTACTCAACTCAAATAATAATTAATAGTTCAAATATAAATAACTTGGTAAAAAATACAAGAACTTTTTTTATTATTTCTCATTCTTTATTTAATCACTAAAAGTAATTTAAAGAATAAAAAAAAATTTCTCAAATTGAAAAAACTTATGTAAAGCAAATGCTTGAGGAGAAAGGATGAAACAAGAGTCAAAAAAGAGAAGTTTTTGTATAGATTGCCTCTTCTTTTGTTCTTTCTTTCTAACCAACGAGAGACTAAAAAAATGAATAAATTTTTTTCTTGTGTAATATGTTGTAGACTTATATGTAGTTAGTTGCTAAATAATTTTAATATCGTATAATTATTATTTTTTATATATTAACTATGAAAAGTACAAAAAAACTCAAAATAATCGATTGCTAAGAAAGTTTTAAGTTATAAAAGTTATCAATTAAAGTTTACACTTTACAACATATATTTTTTCATCATTTCATTAATTTATTTTTATTACATATGTATGATAGCCCACATATATAGGAGAAACTAATTAACTAATTCAATTAAATGAGTTACATAAATATATATTCAACATCTATTATGATAGTATTTGAAACAAACCAAACTTATATATAATAAACGCATTTATTCGCTAGTTATTATGCATATATTGTTATAGTCTATCTTTTCTAAAAGTAATGACTTGTCCATATAATATTTTTTTGTTTAAACTATTGTTTACAAGTAAAATATAAAAACATTACTTAGAGAACGAAAAATAGTCTCTGAAAAAGCAAACATTTTTTTCTTGAACTAAGAAGAATAGAAGAAACAAGTCAAAGAAAATGAAGGCTTTTATATATTGTCTCATCCTTTCTTATTTCTTTTTATTCAATGTGGGACTAAAAAAATGAAGAGAATGGTTGAAAGAAGATGAAGAAATAGGGTTCTCATAATATCATGTCATTCCCTCTCTATTTTCATATCCAATGTTGGACCAAATAAAAAAGTGAAAAATAACCTTTTATTGTTGTTATATATTTATATAAATGTTTCGGCTTTAGATCTTAGTTCATTACTAAATATCATATCTTCAATCATACTATTTTTTATGTATATTTATGAAAAGTACAATAATTTACATAAAAAGATTGTTAAAGAACCTTAAGTTACAATAATTATTAATCTAAAGTCTACATTTTGCATTATATTTGTATGTGTATTTTTTAATGAACGTTTAGTAACACATATACATAGTAGAAATTAATTAATCAATGAAATTAAATGAGTTGTATAATATATATCAAACATCTTTTATTTTTGTAGTAACTAAATAAGTCCAAATCAAATCATAGTATCTTGTATAAGTTTTGATTGTCTTTCATATTTAATTTTTTACAAAATAATATGACACTCACTTGTATATATTTTATACATGTCCACATAGTTATATGACCTTATATATTATACAAGTGTAAACACACCTTACATACATTATAAAACTATGTTCTTCATTAATAACATTTAATATTTTAATTAATTAAATTAATTAAATGAAAGTGTCATATTATACTAAAGATATGATTAAATATAACATTATAATTTCAAATTTGATCATTTTCCATAAAATAATAGTTAAAAGATGAAAAATAAAAAGAATTTGAGTAATAAAAAATGAGAACTTTGCCTTTATATTTAAATTTCAACTCTATCAAGTATGTACATTTTCTTAAGAATATTAGAAATAGTATCCCTATTGTAACTAAATACATTAGTCTATATTGAGATAATTTAATATTTCTTTAATATGTTAATTATATTCATATTTATTTGCAAATCATAGGTTACAAAAAGCTCAAACAAATAGCAAGTTATACTAAATATATTACAATGTATTAAATACATATCACGTCTATCTATATATATCTTAAAAGATCTCTCTTTTTTTAGTCCTATATTGCTTTTAAGGACTACATTGCTTTTAAGAAGAAAAAGTTAAACTCTCCTCCTATAAAAAGGATTTTTCACCCTACTACTTTCTTATTCAAATTTGTTGCATCTAGCAACACAAACACTTGAGCTCCTATTTAGGAGCATGAGTGTAGGGAGTCTTTAAAGGAAGAAACCCACAAAAAATAAAAAAATAAAAAAAACAAAAGTATATTATATATATATATATATATATATTATGTTAGGAAGTTAGATTATTAGAAAGTTTTATAGCGTATGGTGTATAGATTATTAGGAAGCTAGATTACTTTAGTACATTTAGTGTAGTTTAGGATTTTACCATTATTGTTCAGGTTGCAGGTTCCGACCATAATGGTCAGGTCATTATTGTTTTGACTCGACCAACCCGACAATTGGTTAAAACGGGACCCAACCCAATCCAAAATGGTCAAGTTTAGTCGGGTAGGGTTGGGTTGGTCAAGTGACTTACACCCCTAGCTTCCTCCATCCTTTTCCTTCTCTCTCTCCCTTACCGAGTTTCTTTTCCTCTTGCATCATTGCATCTATTGCCTCCCACAATATCTTCCATGCTCTTTCTCCCTCTTCTTCTAGGATATAGATGGCTTGTTGTCTTCACTACACCAGTTTGGTCACACTCATGAAGTTTCTTCTTTCATTGGAGTACAATTTTAGGAGAACTACATAGTTCACCCCTCTCTTTATCCTCTTGAAACCACCATCTCTACCCTCTACCATAGTTCTTTTTTACTTCCACTTTTAGCTACCTTGTCATTTCATCGTCAACAAATAAGTAAAATGTTTTGTTTTTTGTCTCTTCGACCAACAAAAGTTCCTTCTCTACTACACAAACCAAGAACCACTTATACTTTATATGAAACTTTAAATACTCTAACTGTCCCAATGGCTACAGTTCCCTTCCAAGGTGCCACTTATCTATCCCTTCCATGGTTCGTCGTTAGCAACTCTGAGTATTTGGTGTTCCCCTATCTATCATGTAGCAAGATCTTCCATTATCTCCTTGAAGTGACCTTTTGTACCTGTGTGATTTGTTTTTTACCCTCTTCTTCCATTTCTTTCTCTTCTCACTCTAATCTATCAGATCCCTACATTTCTCCACACCACTCATGATTTATTCCTTCGTCCCAATTATTGTCTCAAGCTCTCCACTATGTTCCACATCGTCAAAAAGAAAGATTTGTTTAAATTTCTTTCCCTAATAGCTCTTAGGAATTTTGTAATCAATTGGATTTCTTTATCTAGTCGACTAGATTCACATTGCAGTCAACTATTACTTATCAGTAGTCAATTGTATCAATCTTTATAATCCATATTACTCTCTACCTCGTTTGGATCCAACAATTCGACTATGGTAGGCAACCATTAATTGATACAGTCAACTATCTCTTTGTTGTAGTCCCTACTGATTTCCACACACAAAAAATGTGTGGTCTCATAGTGCGCACTTGTGATTCTTTTAAATGATCGTGCAAGATTTGAATCTTCTTATAAAAAAGCATGCAATTTTTGCTTCTAAGTAGGAATTTTCAAATCCACCATAGGTACAAATAATAAATATTTTAACAATCAAACTACCCAACAACAGAATTTTTAGGAGTAGGCACATTTACTGTAAGGTGATCTAAAATTGTGTCATAATTTTTTTAGCTTCTTGGATTGCCCACTCCAAGTGGGCTAGAGGATAAACTCTGAGGGAGTGCACATTGAACTGAAAAGCACTTATGCAATCTTCTGTAATATAATATATTATATTTCTAGTTTCTTGTTGAAAAATAAAAATAAGTAAAAATAAAAAAATAAAAAATAAAAAAGGAAAGGCATATCAAATGAATACAACTCTTTCGAGCTTTTGGGGGAAAAAGCACTTTTGAACCCCATTTTCTAACTTGTCAATTCAAAGAAAGAGCCCTCTCAAGTATGCATAATTCTCTACTATGGAAACACAAATTTTGCCTACGTGAACATATTTAAAACCACCATCTTTATGTTTCCTTCAAGCCTTAAGGAAAGCCTCAAGCAACTACATCATCATTCAAATATCAGTCACTAACAAATAAATCTATATATCATCATACCCCAACAATTATCTTCTTGTTGTCACTACACGCTTTGGTTTAAAACCATCGAAATTCTATCTAAAACACTAAGCCTACAACAACATCTTTTGTCATTTAACATTTTGATTCCAATATTCTAGCTTAACTTTGATAGGCCATAGATCCAAAGGTTCATTTTGCTTCAAATAAGAAGTGACATCAAACTGTCCAAATTCATCATCAATGTAAATCATCAAGGCAAGGCCGATGGATAAATAAAAAATTAAGAAAAAAAAAAAGAAAGAAAAGAGGAAGAAGAAGAAGATGCCTACCATTGAATGACACCAATTCCTTGCACTTCCTGCCCAGTGGATGATAAGTACTCATTGACTTTTTCACAAAACTCCCGACCCATCATGTTGTCCAATGCAATATCAATATCATAACATGGTTTACCTATAAGCTGGAAAAAGATAATCGAAGTGTCAAGGGTCTTCGACCAGTGATAACTCTTCTAAGGCAAGTGAAAATGATAAAACCGCTGAGCAATCAAAAAATAATAATAACAATACAAATCAGTCGCTGTGTAATAAATTTTGCACAATATGACAGTAGAATTATCAAGATTAAAGAGGACTAGTTTAATCCCGTCATAAAAATTTTAGAGTGCCCTCCTGGGCATAATTCCATGAATGGTCCAAAAATTCCCTCAAATTCAGCAAATTTTTACAAATTTTTTCCCTTATTTTTTATTACCGAAAGCCGCAATAAGAATTGCAGAAAGAGTAAACGAAACGAACAGAAGTTACATACACCGGCCACCAAAGAAAACAAAAATAGAAGAAAGTAATGGCGAAACTCCGACCTTATCGCGAACCCATCCACCGGCAACTCGGAGCTGCGTCTGTAGGTTGAAGTGGCGAAGAACTTGAAGCAATCGCTCAAAGATTTGCTTCTCTTTCTCCGTGAGCTCAATCTTTTCCTTCACTTGCACGAACGTCGAAGGAGAAGAAGTGGCCATTGTTTTTCTAGTTCTACACCGAAAGCGGTTCTGAAATCCTAGTAAGATTGGCTTGGAGGAACAGAAGCAGAAGTTGCCGTTGGGACGGTTGATCGTTCGAAGCGAGGGAAGAGTGGATGGCGCGAGAGGAAATCGAAGTGGGCGGTGAAAGAAAAGGCGCCGAGAGAAAATACTAACTTCCATGTCGGGCTTTTTAAGTTACCAAAAGAGATATATATTACGCCCAACTTCGTTACCGTTAGTCCCGTTTGTGAGCCACCCGGATTGGTGGGTGTGCTGAGAAGTCGACTCTTCCTTTCTTCTTCGAAACAAAATAGGGCTCAGTTCGTGCGTTGAATTTTTTTTTTTTTTTTTTTTTTTTTTTGAGGGTTGCGCTTTGGGTTTTTTCACTCTTTAGCTTTTTTTATTAACAGAACTTATAAATTTTACTTGTATTAATATTATAAGTATTTATTCTCAGCAAAAATATTATTATTCTTTTAATAAAATCTCTAACTTAAATTAACAATTTTTGTTTAATATAAAAAATTATTCTAGTTGAACAGTGTTATAACTTTTATTTTTTATAATGCAAAATATATTATCTTTTAAATATTTTTTAAAATCAAAATTTTTATATATTTTATGCATTAGTAATTTTTTAGAATAATTAATTTAAGTGCAAATATTAATTTTATACATAATAATCATTTATAATTACTTGCATCGAAAAAAATGGTTTATATTTCATTACAAATTTAGTCACGAAAACAAATTTATTTCTGACTGTATACCAATTTCAAATCTGTTATGTGACGACCCAATCAGGACTTATTGTCATTGTTATCATCTGTGGGCCCGCAAATGATGGCAAGCAATAAGTCTTGATTAGGTCATCACAATAAAAGGCATCTTTTATTTTGACGACCCCAACCTGGGATTGGCTCAATGGTAGCGGACGAGGAATGAATTAAGTACTTAACCTTCAAGGTCTTGAGTTCGAATCTTCGTGGAGGCGTGTTAAAACCCCTAGGAGAGAGAACAATACCTTTGAGTGACCACTTGGAACAGAGTGCCCTGAGAGGGATTCTATGGGCGTAGGTTGGGGTTGTCACATGTTACAAGGCTCAACTTACATCTTTGGATCCCTTGCAAATCTCTTGTTGAATTGTAACAAATAAAAATCTATTTCAAAATTTGCAATGATAATCTATTTCGTTACAAATTTAGAAATTGAAAAAAAAAAGTTTGTTTCTAATTAGAAATAAATATCGAATCTATTACAATTTAATTTGCATAAATCAACTTACATTTTGTTTGTTGCAAATCCTTTATAAATTAGCAACAAAAAGTATATGTTTCTAAAATGGAAATGAACTAGTAATGAAAATTTGTCTTTTCTAAATTTTTTACACCAATCTATTGCAAATTTATTTGGTAATTTTTCTGCCCCATTCTCCCACCAAATATAGTAACAATGATCGGTTGAAAAACTTTGCATTGCAAATTTCATTCTGATTCATTTTGATTTTATTCCAACTTTAATATGTTGCAGATGCATTGTAGATGTATTTAATTTAGTAAAAAAATACCCGTTGTTGATGTTCGTTGCAATTTGGCAAATTTCTTATAATGAGATACATTAATTAATAAAGTTAGAACCATTGGCCATGACAATAACCTTGAATCAAATTAACCAAAAAATAAATTAAAACCTACATCCATAGGCCAACTCATGACTAAGTCTAATATTAACCTCATTAGTAAGGTCACTCACACAAGCACCATTAGAAGGAATCACAGTCTTCTTTAATCAATAAGTACCTGAAAATGGAAAGAAAATGAAAGGAGCGAGCTCAAAGGAGCCCAATAGATCATTTCAAACACATCTCAACTATTATAATAACTAAGCCAATAATATGCAAACACTTTCAATCACTCACTTATTTGGGTTAACTTTAAGATCGAAAGGGTTATCATCATGAATTTATAAGAATTATTAGTGGCGGTCAAATACAGACACATCATGCTAAGCCTACTCAACTAGGGACAATACGCTTGACAATCAAATATGGATATGTCGTGCTAGTATGCGATTAACGTCTTAATAATTTTTATTTTAATGAAATACGAAAAGTAGGGAATGTAAAGAAATTCATGTAGACATACAGTTTATTGGCTATTAAGTAACATGAGTTCTTAACGCATGTACATATATATATATATATATGTATGTATGTATGTATGTATGTATGTATGTTTACACACAAACATCTACACATGAAAGGAATATCAAACTAACATGATTTCAACCATTGATTTCAGATGATGAGTACTTAATCACATCAAGTATCTTAGTTATTGTAATATGGGAGAGAAACGAGAATCACACCCACCAATATTCGTGTTCTAGTTCTCTGTGAGATCCACATTTCGAAACTTGACCTTTTGATCTTATCTTATCATTTAGAGTTATTAGGTTTAGTGTCTTATTCTACATTGAAGGATATTTAAATTTTATTCAACCTATGTTTTACTTGTTATAGTTAAGGGGCAAGAGACAATCCTTCCATCACTATTCTTACCAAACTAGTTACACCCAAATAGTTTGATTCTGATTTTGAGGAGTCATTAATTATATATAACTACTCGTGGTCCATTCCATGCAAGTTTAAAAGTTCCATTGCTTAACTATGATTGTCATGCAGCCCTTGTACTGAAACCATGGCAACAACCTATTTTGTGGGTCTGATTTTGTTATTTCATGTGATTAATGACTCAAGACCCACTTTAACACTTGGGATATATTCCTTTGATGTTTCTAAGCCTATTTTAGATTTCTTTGTTACTTACATAGTTGTACTCAATTGTTCATGAAAGGCACACTGAAAGTCTCTCCCCTTTTGAGGTTTTTCGTATCCAATTAGTGATCTACAAGGTTATGAAGTAGGATTTTCATTCATAGTCACTTCTCTTTGGTTCTAAGCCACAACCTACTGGATTTTATGTGTTTTAACATCGGTACAAGGGTTGCAACCTTCGACCCCAAGCATTTTAATACTTGGATACATGAGAATCTCGTTTGTGAGTGTTTTCATACACGTTTTGTCCCTAAATTAATGTTATTTGTTTACAAATTTGTCGTTGTCTTTTCTCAAACTTTTCCTCATCATCCCCTTAATAATTTACGTGTGTAACCTATGATTACTTGGCTGCACACTTGTAGCATGCTTGCATGCACCAAAATGCCCCCTAAACCTTATTTTAATTGTTATGCCTATAATATGCATATGTGTGTATGGGGCTGATGTTATCTAGGTTTTATGTCCACTTTGAGACAATTTTAACTCTATTATAATACCCTGATTAATGGCCACACGCATTCAGCCCTATTGTTTGCATATAAAATGCCTAAAACACCTTCTTTTTGGTGTTTTCACCTACATATGCTAAGGAGTTAGGGTGTTAGGCTACCACTACCTAGTTCTAGACACATCAAATGAGGTGATTTCCATGTTAAAAAAATCACAGTATACCTCAGTCTTAGTGGTGCTCATGTGTGTGTCCAAAACGAATGTGCTAACTAGGATTTTAAGAATAATATACCTTTTTGGGTGTTCTTCTTCTTTCTCTTTGGCCTTGCCCCTAGGTGTTTTCTTACTTGTTTTCAAATCTTTTAAACACTTGGAAAACATTAATGAATCAGTAAAAACATTGAGTTGAAATCTAAACAAAAACCTAACCTAAAAGGGTGTAAAAGAGTAGGATTTTTAACGATTTTTCGATTTGCTTTTACATGCTTTTTGGAAAGGATTTTCAATTGGGTTTTTTTTAATTATTCAATGGTGGTTTGAAGAGTTTTATAATATGAAAGCAATAGGTTTTAGACAATCCTAGGGCCATCACATGTGTGGTCTCTCTTGGGTTTTGTTCTGTTGTGAATTGTGGTGTTTTTGTTCTCTAATTTTGGGTATCCCAAGTGGGGAGAGAGTTTAAGGGGACATGTGCAATGGGTGGGCAGTGTCTACAATAGAAGTATGATAACTAGGGTTGAGAGTGAACATTCCAATCTTGGTTTTTTCCGTCAGATATTGCCTTTTCTTGTGATGTTTAGTTTCCTATTTCTCTTATTTTCTTTGAAAACTCTTTAAATGTCAATTATTCTTTTTAATTTATTCTCTCCTTATAGGCCGTCCTATTATAGTGTAATTAAATGATTTTATCTTTATGTTGTTAATGATCGAGAATATTCCTTATTATGACATGTTTTTTAATTTAAAATTCAAATTTTAAATTTAAATGTTGAATTTCAATTTTTGGTACCTAATTTTAATCAATGATCTTATGGTCCTTGGTGTAACTTAATTCTATGAGACTATTATTAAAAATATATCACTTGTTTGAGTCCAATATAGTGTACATTATTTATTAAATAATTTAATGTACATTACATTAATATATCATCATTATTCAAGATTATAATTAATATATTCTCTTTAAATTTTTTGATAAATAAGTTGATTACTAGTAATTATTTTCATATAAATATTTTTTTTATGTGAAGCAAAAAGTATCGCAACCCACTTCGTAAAAATGACGTCACGACCGGCACATAATATCATATATGCTACACTTACGTGTACAATACTATGTCAACCTTTTACACTCAATACTACTCAATATCTATACAAAAATTTCGACAGAGTTTCCCCTAAAATTTCGACTTATCACCCATAAATTAATCACCTAATAAACACATTATCAATCCACCAGTTCACAACAGATAATATTAAACCACATGTTGTCATCAATCATGACTCATAGTTCATAATTTATAAAGTTTCACTCTTAACAAGTATAAATAGATTCAAATCCCTCTAATGATGTTACATATATAGTGATAATTATAATTATACAAAAATAAAACGCACAAAATAATTAAACCTACGCACACAGCAGTGACTAAAGAGTCACTACCCTTTTTATGTTGGTTTCTTCCCTTTCTTATCTGTTCTTGAAATGTTAAAGATAATAAGTAAGCGACAACATGTACAGTGAATAATCTTTATTTATGACATTTAGATACATTTAAATAATTATGCAAAAAATCAAATTGGATAAAACATTTAAATTTATCATATACATTTAAGTCATATATACATGCATTCAGCATAGTGATTAGCTATTTTCAATGCCTCATTTAATAAAAACACATGCGCATCCACATCTTTCAGAAGTAGAGTCAGTCTCCCTTCTTGTCTGACATCGACAATAGTAGATTATACCTCTAATTATCACCCACTTCACAACCATTTCGAGAATTATCACATAGAAAAAGGTTGATATTTCTCATGGCTCAGTCTCACATGGATTATCACATAAGAAGTATTATTCTCAATGGCTTAGTCCATCGAAACGATACCGTATTTTAAATATGCTCTTGCAAATCCAAAACACGCTGTTGTATAAATAAAATTTCATGAATTTCAAACCAAATGCAAAGATGTCAATACAAATAACATGCTTACATTCAAATCAGTTTT
Organism: Tinospora cordifolia; assembly: GCA_030144865.1. Classification (NCBI taxonomy): domain Eukaryota; kingdom Viridiplantae; phylum Streptophyta; class Magnoliopsida; order Ranunculales; family Menispermaceae; genus Tinospora; species Tinospora cordifolia. The sequence goes on along the minus strand of JAJIYU010000138.1, from coordinate 695 downwards.
ATATCTAAAATGTCATATAAATAACCAAGATAAAGAAATACTCACAGAATACCAACAACTAATCTCGTTGGACACGTGATGCAAATTATGGAGTTGATAAAGATGACACATATAGATTAATTAATGGTGATGATGATGCTTTGCATATTCTAAGAGGACCTATTACAAGGGCCCGTGCCAAGAGACTTAATGAAACACTACTTGGGCTGGTTCAAGAAATTTCGGCCAAACAAGGTGTTAATAGTTTTTTCAACTTTAATATAGGCTTGGATAAATCAAAAGGAGCTTTGAGTGTCATCCAAGTGCAAGATAATCAAAATTATGAGAAATAAAGACCTCTAGTGGAAATACATGTGTGGACAGAATAATTCAAGTCATAATCTCATTAATTTGAGATGATAAAGATGGTTTATTAGTCATTATTGGAGGTTGCACGAAATTAATTAATTTCCTATGTGTTATTGGTGTTTTATGTCAAACATTTCAGTTTCAAGGTGTAATAACTATGCAATAGTGTGTTTGTGTTTAAAGTTAATGCATTGTCTATAGGAGTTATGAGTGGAGTTGTGATATGCATTAAGTGACAGTTAGTGTAGAGTCTTCAATTCTCATGGGTAGGGTTAATAGCTATTTATTTTTGTGACTTTTTGTATTCCTTGGAGTTACATCCAGGATTTGTATAAATTGGCTTGCTC
>JAJIYU010000137.1:0-72362 GCA_030144865.1 Tinospora cordifolia | reverse complement strand
ATATATATATATATATATATATATATATATATATATATATATATATATATATATATATATAAGCACCAATTAATAAAATGTCATATATATAGGCATAGACTAATATATACATGTGCCTATATCAATTAAATCACATACAAAATAACTTGGGGTATTACAGAAGGAGCCTTACCGGCCAGGCCCAAGTGGTCTAGCAAGCGACTCTGCCAGACATCAAAACCATTGTTCCAAAACTAAGGGCCATGCTTGGTTTGTTGATGGTAAAGGAGGGAAGAAAGAGAATAAATGAGAGAGAATGGGGGAAATGGGAGATGGGCGCGTGTAACACCCCGCCTCCCATACCTCGCCCGATTTGTCCCCTTGCATGTTATCATCACGTGCTTGCACATTTGGATTTTCCGTGAGACTTCCTGTATACATTAACTTATATACAAGTAGATTCCATGAAAAATAATAACCACATTATGAAATAAATAAAATCCATTTTTATTAATTACTTCAAACAATTTAAAGGTATATAGCCTTTGTGTTTTTTACAACAGAAATAACTTCAAAATTTAAATAAAATAACTTGGGCCAACATGTCCTACAATTTAATGAAATTTCTAAAGAACTAATATTTCAAGGAATTAAGAAATCAAGGCTACATAGATAACAATTAGGTTACATGGATAACAATTAGGTTACATGTCCTATAAAATCACCCTTATTTTTTAATATTTCAAGGAATTAAGAAATCAAGGCTACATGGATAACAATTAGGTTATAAACTAACCTAATTGTTATCCATGTAGCCTTGATTTCTTAATTCCTTGAAATATTAAAAAATAAGGGTGATTTTATATGCCCAGTGAATCATTCTAACAATTTAACTCATTATTTCAAAATAAATATAATATGCATAACAAACACTTCAAAAGACTAAGTGATTCAAACAGTTGTTTGTTTTCAATTGACATTAAAATTGAAAAGAATACGCTTTAGTATTCTATATTTAGGGGATGAGGTCAAATCCGGGCCTTCAACTTATCATTGATAAAAAGAGGTTAAATTCGAACCCTCAATTCACATTCTAAAAATACTGGTCGGAAACTCACAATAAAAATTCATCCCCGTGCCGGTACGTGGTTATAATCTTTGTTTAATCTTTCATTAAATAAACAAAAGCATGACATATTTAAAATAAACCGTAAATAACATATATTCATGGTAGGCATGTCATAGCACAGATCGTATCAACCTAAATCATGCATCATTATTCATACAATCCTAAGCATGCACCTCTAATCAATGGCATGTATAATCATGGCATGCATAATCATAACATATTTCTAGGCTAAACAAGCATTTATGCACATCATATCTAAATCAAAATAACAAGGTAAAAGTTCATAAATCACTTCCACCTCAATTAGCAACTCCTTTTGAATCTTTTGTTAAATCTCCTTCAGCTTTTCCAAACTATTGGCACAAAATTTGTGTAACACTTCGCTACTACTACTTCAATTGTTGTTTAGAATAGCTAAAGAAAAAGAGAGATGTCAAGAGGGAAGCATAAAGAGCAAGAAAGAACTTGTTTAGTTCTTGCTGAGGTGAAGAGCATGAAAGCCTAGGCAAGGCTTATATAGAGTTCAAGTAGGTAATAATTGACAAGTTTGGGGTGTTCCCAACACAGGAAACTTGCTTTTTCTTCAATCCTACACATAAGAATTAGCAACTTAAGGTTTTATGATGTTTTGGGGGCTTTCTAAAGTGTATCTTGTGCATTTTTTCGAATTTTTCGTTGTGTTACAACAGTAACAGTTTGAATGATTTTTCTCACAACTGTATTTTTTAAAAAAAAAATTGACCGCGTTACCGTGGTAGTGATTTCACTACTACAATAATGCGGCATATATATATATATATATATATATATTCTATTTTTTGTTTTTGTTTCTATTTTTATGTATTTCTATTTTCTTTCATTCTCACCTTCTCCCATAATAAACTACACCAAAATTTGTGCAAATTCCCTTCAATTAATGATATTTCTCCTTTTGGCTACTATATACATAATCTTGTACTCCAAAGAAAATTCATAAAATTTCCAAAGATTAATTCTTCTTTATTTAGTTTATTTAATCAAATTTCATACAAAATTTTGGGGTATTAGAAAGCGTGAGCCACCCAGGCGCATGGGCCGGCCCATGCACCATGGTCCAGCCCACGTGGGCGTAAGCCCATGCACCCATTTGGCATACACGAATGGCGAGATTTCTAGGCCACACAAGGCAATCTATGTCCTAAAGCACATTAACTAGGGTCCACCAATGGTGTACTCAATTAGACCATAGCCTATAAAATTGTGTTCTCATCTTGTTAGTCTGAGCTTTATGAACTATATATGCATATATCATTCAATAAACAGTTCGTGTCTCAATATGTTATAGATAAATCTTGTCACTACATTTATATTCATAGTATAATCACTTTCTTCTTCTCAATGTCATACAAATATCCAAATTGTCTTTCATACAAAACATAACTATAAGAATTAAGAACAACAAAATCATACATACACATGCATTGTGCACACTAACATGATCCAATGTTTCAACAAACATAGACTATCATGCTTGCTATTTGATACTCATTAGATGTAAAGTATAAAACAAGTTATTATTCCCACCTCTATTACTTTACCCAAAATTTTATTTTTGAGGTTCAATCCTAACCAACCTTTTCTTTATTTTATTCTTCTCTCAATCTAGCCGAAATGTGCCTACAAAGTTGAAAACCTTTATTTCCTAGGGTTGGCCAAGTGAAAAAGATTGTATTAAAGGTTTTCCATACAAATATAATAGAAAAACACGTAAAGATCTCTTTACCTTAAGTAGATGGCCTTCTAGAGTACTTGAACAATTTTGGGTATTGATCCTATGAAGGACTAAATTTTTACATCATCAACTCTCCTAGAGTAGAGTCCTTTGTAGTCTCATTTAAGAGACACCCTAGAGTTAGTATTTGTGACTTTAGGTGAGGAATTCACGAAAGAAAAAGATGAGAAAGAGGATTGCTATGTGTTGAAAGAGAAGACGATGAGCTTTCGTGGAAAAGTACGAAGATTTCAAGCTTTGTTCGAAGAGAGGAATAAGGATGGCTAGGGTGGAGAAAGTGAGTATCACTTAATTTGCATAGAGAATGGAGAATGGAAAATGACTAGGATTTGCTTGTAGGGTTTATATTCTAGTTCTCATATTAATTAAACCTATAGTTTAGATAGAGTGTGTTTGAAATCTAAGGGTCAAGATGAAAGACCCATTAATTATTAACTATGTACAACATGTTTTTATCATATGATATCTTATTGATATTAAGTGTGTGTGCATATATATATATATATATATATATATATATATATATTTCCAACATTATCTTATGTATAAATTATTTTCTAATAAGTATAAATCTAATTGGAATCTAAATTATTTGTCATGTTGCGTATCAATCTTCTAAACTTAAAAATTTTATTAAAATCTAAAATATTAGCCATATCAAATATTATTTTAAAAATTAAAATTTTAATTTGGATCCAAGATATTAATCATGTAAGATAACTTATTCACAACTCACATGAAAAATATAATAATAGTTAAGGACTATTAATAATTTCTCAAATGACGATCTTAATTTTATTTTTAACATTTTTCCCTTATTTTTCATTTTCTAATTTTTTTGTTTTTGCTCTTTTTATTCTTTATTGTTTATCTTTTTATTTTTTACTCTTTTTTATATATTTTTTCCTTTATTTTCCTTTCTTATTTATTTTCTTTATTTTGTTTTGTTTCTCTTCTGCTCTTTTTTTCTTTCTTTTAATCGTTTTTTTTAGTTCTTCAATTTTCTTTTTATTTATTAATTTGTTACCTTTTTATTCTGTTTTTTCTTTTTTCTTTTTTTTTTAATATTTTTTTATCTTTCTTTTTCTATTTTTCTCTATAATTTCATGTTTTCCTTTTTTTCTTTTATTCCATTTTTCTTTCCTTTTTTGTTATTTTGTTTTCATTTTCTGTTTCTTTTTTTTTTCTATATATTTTCCTTCCTTTTTTAATTTTTTTTTTCTTCTTTTGTGCTTCTTCCTCTTTGTTGGAGCATTGTTAGTTTTAAAAATCTATTATGAACATTTATTACTATTGTTTATTATGAAAAGTATCTCTTTATTTATTTATTTATTTGCTTTCGTATAATTTATTGCATTTTATTATTTTATTTTTTTATTGCTATCACAATTCCTATCATAATTGTTGATATTTTATCTGTAACACCCTAACCCCCGAGACTTTAAATTTGGACTTTACCACAAGGCGGGCCAGTGTTACTTTACAAGTACACAACTTGACTTTTTATTTCATGCCTTAATGGTATTCAAAAGTACATAACTCAAATAAGGCAACAATACAAAAGATAAAAGAAATTCATGAACAGTATTAATTTAATAAAGTTGAATACATAACTTATATTGAATAGAGAGACTATTACAGCGGAAAATTCAACACTTATGCAACATGCCCTTATACAAAAATTAGAACTTTCTAAATAACAAGTAGCTTAACTAATATTTATGGTCTTCATGCATTCATTTACCTGAAAAATAGAAGGAAGGAGTGAGCACATAGCCCAATGGATCTTTCTAAATATTTAAATCATCATTTCAATTCAAACAAACCAAGTATATCAAAAACTTTTGTACATTAGGCGATTCGAACAAATTTCTTGTTTATAATTGACATTAAGACCGAAAGAGTTTCATCTCTATGTTCTACATCGTTGGGAGAGGAAATCACTTTTAGAAACTCAAACCCCAATATCTCTGAAGTGGGATCACTGTTGGAAACCTAGTTCGAAATCATCAATGGTAAGTCAGCAAGTCAGATCGGGGTGGAACACACACGATGACGCTATGTAGCCTATCATCGTGCCAGTACGTAGTTATAATCATTATTTAATATTTTCTTAGTGAAAAAACACAAAATATCATATTAAACCATCAATATAACATGTACATAACATGAATCATTAAATATTTATTCAAGGTACAATTCATACTGTTGGGATCACTGCAAATGTATAGGATCGCAATAGTAATATACTTAGTAAATATCGAATTATCGCCCTTCTAAGAATGGTTTGTGGTTAATATCTTAAATCTCAATTTTATTAAGGCTTAAAATCAAATTAAATATTAAAAACTTAAATTAAACTTAAATTAAATTTAAAATCAAATTGAAAGCAAATGAATATAAATTGAAAAAAATATATGAATTAAAATTCTAGGATAATAAAATATCATGTATTCACTTTTTATACTTATTTTAATTAATCTAAATTTTGTTCTTGTAGGTTATAGCACAAATAATTAAAACCCTCTCCCGAGACGCCTTAATCCTATCAGTTAAATTGCCTAATACCCCCTCCCGAGGTGTACAGTCAATAAACTAATACATTAAAAATATTAATCACGTGCAACCTCCTACAAAATTAACAACCTCCCGGTCAATTAATTCAGATAGGTTTATATTCTGATTATCCAATTATTGAACCTCCTTCCCAAGTTAATTCAATAATCTAAAATCAATTTATAGGTGGCCAATCAATAAAAAGCATTAAGAACACAAAATATAAAACAATACCTCAAAATAGATTAATCAAAATAAATATCAAAAAGCTCCTACAATCTAAATTACATCCTAGAAATAAAAATATTTAATCGGACAGATTTAAGAAAGTACCAAACAAAGAATTAAATAAAATAAATATCATACTAGACTAGGTTTTAATCTTGTTCTTCAATTCTTGTACTTCAATTTTGAGATCTTCTTCAATTCTGTTCTTCAGTTTTCTTCTCTCTGGTCTTCAATAGCTGCTTCAAAATTAGAATCATGAACGAACCTTAAAAGACTACTAAGAGAGCCTATTTATAGATTTTTCACCTTTTACAGCTCTAATTAAACACAGATTTGTATTGTAATTGCTTTATTTTCTATTCTTCCCATACCATTCCAATCGTGCCCCTTACTTAGGAAACAAATTTACACCTTTTTGCCATTGATAATTCTCGCCATTTTCTCCATGAGCATGGGCGTTGTTTTGAATTGAACCGAGTTGCGCTTGACCATTAACTGCTTGTGATCAATTTCTCCATATTTATTCTTCCTTCTTGTATATATTTGCTCCCAATTATTATAAACCTACACAAACAAATACTAATCCTTCTTCGAGCATTAAATCATTAATATAAATGATAAAAACTATATTAAAATTATTAAAATATATAAATAGCATGCAATATGAATATAAATAATTGTGTACTTAATTATAAGTAATTATGCCCTATTTTCTACCTAAACCCATGCAAAACATATGTAAAATATATATAATAATGTTAGTATGCAATGCAACTAACACATACATATCATGCATTATTATTCTTAATTTTTAAACATGCATAACATGTATATTCATGGCACATCAAATAAATAAAATATGCATATTAAAACATATATTTAAACAGTCAACTTCAAAACGTCTTCACACATGTAAGACTTATTCAAATTAAAACAAAGAAGTAAAAGTTAGAAATCACTTCCACCTCAATAGTAGATTCTCCTAAATCCTTGCAGTATTATTTCACTTGTTTTGAGTCTTTGACTATCAATCTTCAGGATCTATGTTTTGAAAATGTGATTTGATAACTGTCCATAAACAGTACCTATGTAGAATATTGTATGTATGAACAATACCGTATATATGAACAATACGTATTTGTGAACAATACTAAATAGTAATAGTGAACAGTACCGTACTTGTGAATAGTAAACTACGTATATGTGAATAACAACATCTCCAATCTTAAACAGAGAGTAGGGCAAAGTTATTATACATGTTTTGATTAGTACGTCCCTCCGATTACTTCAAAAGAGGTGCCCAACAGTAAATCTTCACTACTGCTATGCAAAAATTGGATTTTTCTTTCCTACTACTATATTTGCTTTTTAGAACAACCAAAGAACAAGAGAAGAAAATAAAGTAAGCAAAGAAATTATTTCTTTCTTGCTAGAATGAATTTTCAGAATGAGAAGCAGGTTTATATAGATTTTTTTGACAGAAAAAGACGAAACTGTACAGTAGTTAATAGTTTTTTTACTATAGTTACAGTGCCTATTATTATAGCTACAGTAACTGCCGAAAGTTATTTTGTCTACCGACAAAATAATACCTACTACAGTACATACGCTACAGTAATTGTATATTTGAACAGTAAATTTTTTTACTCGAATTTCAGGTATTACATTATCATAATTTTTTTAATCTAAAATCACTATCTTATTTCACTATTATTTTATTTTAAAAATATTGCTATTTTTTTTTTCATCTGTTGGGACCCCTTCTACTCGCAAACCCACCCGCAAGTCGAGCTTGCCAAGACACTGTTATGCCTCGGCATACAACACCAAATCACATACCTTCAAAGTAATCATAAGGAATACAAAAGAAATTTAACACTCGAATACCAATAAAACTTGATATTTATCCAAAATGGGTCATTGTAACATGTGTAGCAACGGGAGTGACCATCCATTATATACAAGCTTTCCTCACCCCTATACATAGTTTCTAACCCTCAAAATATAACAACAGAAAAGACACGAAGAAAATCTACCAATAAGACTAAGAGAGTGTAGCTCTACGCGATAACCACTCCCTTGCCCTTATTCGCTGCTGAAGAACCCGAAAAGTTAGAGTAGTCAGCCTAATTGTCCACGGCGGCTCAGTGAGTAATGCAGTCTAATTCATACTTAAAACAAATATTCCACAAATAAAACATGTGCCATGAATGCATGAGCAATAGCATTATGCGGGTGAATGCAACAGTCAACACAATTTAAATCCATAATGCAGTCGTGCACCTTCATTCAAAAATACTTAAATAATGAAAACATTCGCCGAGGCTTACAAGCTCTCCGAGGCGACTAAAAATCACTCGAGCGGGTTGCAGATAGTTAGGCGCATCGTGCCGACTTCGATTAGGTCTTATTGTCGTTGTCATCATTGTAACGACCAACCAGGACTTATTGTCGTTGCCTTATTGTGACGACCCGATTAGGTCTTATTGCAGTTGCCATCCTCGTAGGCCCACAAAACCCCCTCAGCGGGCATTCTGTGCTAGGTGGTCACCTCTCGGGGTCATATGAAATACTAACACAACTCACCCTAACCCTGTACTCTCGGACCTCGAGACTCGGTGCACTTTTCATTTAAAACCCATTTAAAAGAATGCAAATACATCACAATATGTAATCTCATCTTCATAATGCACAGAATAACAAGCTCTAAGAAATGAGTTAGAAAACACTACTCCCAGGGTTGCTCCGCTCCCGGCGCTCCTCTTCCGACCGGTCGCGTCCCGCTAGTACTTGGTCCTGCAAAATCGATGTAACTTCTTAATATTAACATAGGACTTGTCTCACTCTAACTGTAGATCATAAGCTAATCAATAACTTGACCTAGTCAAGAATAGTCCCCTATGTTTGTTCACCTTGCCTTAATTACTAAGTCAATTTGATTGACCTGGTTAATCTTGGTCAACCCTAGTCAACTTATCATTTGTTGACCTAGCTGGTCAACAGAGTCACACAGGGTCAGTTCCAGTCTTCGTGGAGTCAATTGGGCCAAAAAGGGGTCAACATTCTCAATGCCCATCACTTAGGCACAATATTAGTGTATGGCCCTATCTACGCCACCATTTTCCAGATTTTTCTGCGGGTAACCCGTTCATCGAACTTGCGCCAAACTTCACAAAACTGTTCTAGACTTCCTAAAGTTTCTCAAAAATTTTGAATCACAATTTTTAGACATCATTTACTAGGGTTTCTAGGTAAAATCACAAAGACTATATAGATCCCGTCTACTCTATGATAGGCAGTGACTGTTTTCCTGAATTGACCTACTTATACACATCAGAATGTCCTGAAATTTGGTAGGAAACTTCTAGACATAATTAGGGATCTCTCCACCAAATTTCAGCTCAATCTATCAAGGTTTGGTTAGTTAATTTCATCTCAGAAGTTTTAGCTAGATTGTAGGAAATTTCTGGGTTCATAGTTTCTACTATCATCCTAGTATTTTTTTCCCTCATTAAATCACAATTCCATGGGTTATTTCTTATGTAAAATTGTAGTATACAGATCATAACACATCCATTAATCAAAAACAACTCAAATAAGTAACATGCAATGCCAAATTCATGTCTATCTATCCACTAATTTCTCTGCTGTATTTTAAAGAACACAAGAAATATGTTCTAGCACCCTACAATCATAGCATATTTGCAAGTATAACAAAACACATCCACAAGGGCTCAAGGTCAAGTCTTTATACCTTTCTGGAACCTCTACTATGGGGTCTACAATGCCTTTGGTCCCAACCTGAATGGGTGCCTTTAGGTGTCCCAAATATAGCTCTTATTCTGGTCTTAAACTGTTTCTGTCGACACTGTTGCAACAGTAGGTCTAACAGTTAAAAACAGTGGCTTCTAAATATTAAACGTTTCAGTTTCTGGTTTCTACCACTTGGACACTTGAATGCACATGATAAGGAGGTAGGGTGATGGATTTTACCTCAGGGACAAGCCTAGAATGGTCCAAGAGTGAGCTTTCCCAAAGTTGCTCCAACTGTATCTATTACACAGTTGTAATAGTGAGTAAGTAATCAACTTTAATGGTTTGAAAATCATGTGTAAAGCCCTAGTTTTCGTTCTCTAACACTTGGAGGTTAAAATACATATGAAAATGAAGAGGGTGGACATTTGTACCTCCAAAAGGGATTGGGAATAACCAAAGATTCGAAGCTCCCAAGGTGGCTACACACACACTTTCTGGTTTTTTAGGTTTGAATAGTGTGAACAACACCTTTTCTTGATACTTTCTACTTCAGACGGCTCCAAAATTGGGCAAACCACTTGTGGGACTTTGTAGATGGTGGTACAAGCTTCAAATCAAGCTATGGTTTACTGGATTTGGTTGAGAATTGAGGAAGATCCAAGCTAGAGAAGTTGGCTACAGAAATCTAAAATTTCTGGACTTGAGCTCAAAGAAGACATTTTGTTGCATAGGGGTGCTTGCTTGGCAAAAATGTGGGTGACATGTGGCTCTCAACCTCACATGTTGGCTGCCTAGTTGGCAATGCCTATTGGTCACAATGGAGGCCATGAGTTGATGGAAAAATCATGGATTCTAAACCATGAGCCCCCATGGTTTGATGGCTGGAAATCTGTTGGAAAATTCCCCAAAATTCTGCAAAAATCGGATAAATTTGCACTAAAGACAAGAGGGCAGAGAAAAAAAGGGGTTGGACCACTCTATTGGGCACATGGGCCGGCCAGGCGGACGGGCTGTCCCATGCGCCTGGGCCAGTTTGTGCAGGCTTAAGCCCGCGCTCGGTTGGCGTTGGTCAGACCCAAGGCCCAACTGAACTCTTGGCCCGCATGGGCCAATCAGCCCGTGTGTGCCAATTTCGTTTTTTTTCTTACTCCATTTCTTATATACATACACACTTATATATATGTATATATATACTTAAAATTTTACATTTTTTATTTATTAAAAAATGTCCAATCATCATTTATCATCCAAAATACCCCATTATACCTCATTTTATCATTTATTCAATTATTTTTTTCAAAAATTGAATAATTTTTCAAAAATCATATTTTTCTTCTAAAAGTTCCATTTATCATTCTAAAAATTTCATGATTAGTCCAAAAATTCATAAATCAATCTTAAAGGTTATTTTCCTCAAGAAAACACATTTTCCTAATATTTTCGTATGTTTTCTCCTTAAAATTGTATTTTCTCATATTATATTTATTTTCTTTAATAATTAATTCAAAATTGAGAAAAATTATGTGTTTTCTCATTAAAATTTCAGAAAATACATAGAATACATATATGTCGGATCCGTCAATCCGATGTCAAAAACATGGGCCGTCACATCATCTACAACAATAATAAAACTCATTATTATCTTTATATTCTACCCAATATATTTTTAACATTGTTTCTTCATATCTATGATACAACAACAAAACAACAACAACAACAACAACAACAACAATAATTATATTGTTATTATTCATTGATATCATTATTGTTATTATCATCATTATTATTAATACTATTATTGTCATATTCATTATTTTTTGTTCATTAAATTTATTCCTTTTTTATGGTATTACAGATAGTATGATCATGCTAACAAATGAAAACATTTGAATGACTTTAAGTTGCATGTGATATCATGCTATTGACCTCATGTAAAGAACAAAATTAAGATAATAAAACACTTTGTAGAACAATCGTCCTTCAAATGGAGTTTGTAGTCCATCATTTTTGATGGTAACGTTTTCCTATTAAAATCACTCATGTGGGGATCTGGCTCAAGGGTTGGGTTGTTGTTCAAAACCCTCCCCTCCATAACCTTGGTCCAAGAGTTGAGATGATTTTGAAAACTCTCCCTATAGATTGATATAGATAAACCATGGTTGGTCTTTGGGTACCATGGGAGTGTGGGGCCACATGCACGGCACAATGACTAACTAGATTATGTCCTTGTAATTTACAATAGTCTGTAAATTACCTTAAGACTTGTCTATCCTACCCAAGATTGAATGATAACTAAACTATTGTTTAGAACATCTAATATTTGTAATTTGATCATAATGTATGCTTATTTAATTTGAAAATAGATCTAGTAGGCTCACAAAGCATATCCCATTTTATTTTCAGATGCAGGTATCCCTTGATTGGGTTTTTGGGAGCTGATCCCATCATTATATTTTTTCTCCCTCTATTTGGTTAGCTTTTTTTTGTACGCTATGTTGAACAGACTTTGTTATGTTATCATTTTAGAACGCAATGTAAGTGTCCCAAAGTTACTAATCATTCACCAAATATTATTCATTGATATTGTTATTGTTATTATTATCATTATTATTATTATTACTATTATTGTCATATTCATTATTTTTTGTTCATTAAATTTATTCGTTTTTTATGGTATTGCAGATAGCATGATCGTGCTTACAAATGAAAATATTTGAATGACTTCAAGTTGCATGTGATATCATGCTATTGAACTCATGTAAAAAACAAAATTAAGATAATAAAACACTTTGTGAATAGTCATCCTTCATATGTAGTTGGTAGTCCATCATTTCTAATGGTAATGTTTTCCTATAAAAATCACTCGTGTGGGGCTCTAGCTCAAAGGTTGGGTTGTTCAAAATCCTCTCCTCCGTGGCCGTGGTCCAAGAGTTGAGATGATTTTGAAAACCCTCCCTGTGTGACCATGGTTGGTCTTCAAGTACTGTGGGAGTGTGGGGCCATGTGCATAACACCATAACTGACTAGATTATGTCCCTGTAATTTGAACGGTCTGTAAACACTTAAGACTTGTCTATACTACCCAAGATTGAATGAAAACTATATTATTGTTTAAAACATCTAATATTGTAATTTGTGCATAATCTATGTTTATTTAATTTAAAAATAGATCTAGTAGGCTCACAAAGCATATCCCATTTTATTTTCAAATACAGGTATCCCTTGATTGGGTTTTTGGGAGTTGATCCCATCATCATGTTTTCTCTCCCTCTATTTGGTTAGTTTTTTTGTAAACTATGTGGAACAGACTTTGTTATGTTATCATTTTAGAAAACATGCTAATAATGTCCCAATGGATGTGTTAACTTTGATCTTGATATGTTAATGTATGTTCTAATTGGATAAAGTAGGTTTTGGTATGTGCTTTGGAGCCTATGTTATTCAAGCAATATTGTTTATGATCATTAGATTTTGATGCATGGATTATCAATTTTTTCTCTTAACTATATTTCATTTTTTCTATTTTTTATATTCATTAACAAAATGAAACACAAAAATTATAAATAGCATCCCCTTAGAATACTTGCCCATAATGTTTTCAACATAAAATAATGATTTTTTAAGACTAAAGGAAAGTTTTAAGAAAAATAGTTTAGATTTTCATGTATTTTTTTTGCAAATGAGAAAAATGATATTGAAAAAGTAACTTGACCAAGATTTTAAAGTGATAAAACAAATGGGTTTTTAGAAAATGTTAGGAAATGGGGGTGTTATGTTATTGGTTTTGTATTGGTATTTTGGATGTATTAAAGGGTTGTTATACATGATGTTATAAATAATGTAACAGTTTGTATTACATGCTGTTATAGCAAATATGATGGCTTGTTGTACATGCCGTTATAGATAATATAATAGCTTGTCCTGCATGTCGTTAAAATACAATTTACAGCGCATTATCTGACTTCAACCATTTATATAAACAATTTTTTGCGACGTATTTTACATGTCATAGAAAGTTATATGTGCACCGTTAATACTTGTACCCTTACTACGACTTATTGAACGACAGCATAGGACCAAATGTCATTATATACTTTTTACGACTTATTTGACATGCCGTAGGAAGTGTTTTTTCTTGTAGTGTATGCAATGATGCCTGATGCTAGTTTCCATGTTTATTTACATGTTTCGTGTGCATGTGTTGATTAGAGTCATGAGGTTTACATATATGCATTGGATATGGGAGCATGCGTTTATCAAAATTAATAAAATTTACTTGAACATGTAAGTGGTAAACACAAACAAAAGATGATAAACGATAATATTTGTTATTAAGATTAAGTCAAATGGTGTCAAAGATAGAGAATCATCAAGTCTACTATAGATTGAACTAATTAAAAATTGGAATAAAAAGCAATTGCTATAAAGACATCAAATAAATCATGAGGAACAAGAAAATAACTAGGAAATAACTTTAAGTGGAATATGCATCTGATCATTATTGTCATACATGATTTTCCTTGCACATGAAATTAATGTTCTATAGAAATGTTTTGTATATGAATAATTGGTTGTTTGAAATCATAAAAAAGGGGGAAATTGTTAATAGCTTGAGTCTCACTACAATATTTTGGTTATTGAAGACTTTGATCAAGATGATTTTAGTACTGAGTATATCTTTGAAATAAAGCAAAAGGCAAAGGCACAAAATTCAAGCGAAAGTAGAATTGGATTGAAACAATCAAATGTTAAAGATTTTTATATGTTTTGTCAGGACCTCTTCCCTAGGACGAAGGATGAACCGACTGGCACAGTGTTCTAACAAACCCGCCCGCAAGCTGAGCTTGCCAAGACTTTGTTAAGCCTCAACATACAACACCACATCACACACTTTTAGAGTAATCATAAGGAATGTAGAAGAAATTTAACACACGAACACCAATAAGAACTTGATATTTATCCAAAATGAGTCATTATAACATGCGTAGCAACAGGAGTGACTATCCTTTATATACAAGCTTTCCTCACCCCTATACATGGTTCTACCCCTCAAAACACAAAACAAAAAAGAAAATACAAGGAAAACCTACCAATAAGAGTAAGAGAGTGTAGCTCTACGCGATGACCACTCCCTTGCCCTTATCCGCTGCTAAAGAACCTGAAAAGTTAGAATAATGAGCCTAATTGTCCACGGCGGCTCAGAAAGTAATGCAGTCTAATTCAAACTTACAACAAGTATTCCACAATTAAAACATGTGTCATGAATACATGAGCAATAGCATTATGCAAGTGAATGCAACAATAAACACAATTTAAATCCATAATGCAGTTGTGCACCTTCATTCAAAAACAGTTAAATAATAAAAACATTCGCCGAAGCTCACAAGCTCTCCGAGGCAACTAAAAATCACTCGAGCAGGTTGCAGACAGTTAGGCGCATCGTGTCGACTTCGATTAGGTCTTATTGTCGTTGCCATCATCGTAACGACCAACCAAAACTTATTGTCGTTGCCTTATTGTGATGGCCTGATTAGGTCTTATTACCATTGCCATCATTGTAGGCCAACAGAACCCCTTCGACGGGCACTCTGTGCTAGGTGGTCACCTCTCAGGGTCGTATGAGAGACCGACACAACTCATCCTAACCCTGGACTCTCGAATCTTGAGACTCGGTGCACTTTTCATTTAAAACTCAGTTAAAAGGATGCAGATTCATCACAATATGTAATCTCATTTTCATAATGCACAGAATAACAAGCTCTAAGAAATGAGTTAGAAAACACTACTCACCGAGATGCTCCGCTCTCGGCGCTCCTCTCGCGACCGGTCGCGTCCCGCTGGTACTTGGTCCTGAGAAATCGACGTAACTTCTTTATATTAACATGGGACTTGGCTCACTCTAACTGTACATCATTGGTTAATCAATAACTTGACCTAGTCAAGAATAGTCCCCTATGTTTGTTTACCTTGCCTTAATTACTAAGTCAATTTGATTGACCTGGTCAATCTTGGTCAACCCTAGTCAACTTATCATTGTTAACCTAGCTGGTCAACAGAGTCACACAAGGTCAATTCTGGTCTTCATGGAGTCACTTGGGCCAAAAAGGGTCAATATTCTCAATTTCCATCACTTAGGCACAACATTAGCCTATGGCCCTATCTGCACAACCATTTTTCCGATTTTTCTGAAGGCAATCCATTCATCGGATTTGTGCCAACTTCGTAGAACTATTCTAGACTTCCTACAGTTTTCCCAGAATTTTGAATCACTATTTTAGACACCATTTACTAGGGTTTCTGGGTGTAACAACAGAGACTGTACAGATCTCGTATACTCTATGATAGGCAGTGATTGTTTGTCTGAACTGACCTACCTACACACATCAGAATGCCCTAAAATTTGGTAGGCAACTTCTAGACATATTTAAGGATCTCTCCACCAAATTTCAAAAAATTTGGTCAATAAATTTTATCTTAGAAATTTCGGCCAGATTGTAGGAATTTTCTGGGTTCATTGTTCTTACTATCATCCTAGTATTCTTTTACCTCATTAAATCACAATTCTATGAGTTGTTTCTTGTGTCTAATTGCAGTTTACAGGTCATAACACATCCATTAATCAAAAACACTTCGAATCAGTAACATGTAACATCAAAAACATGTCTATCATTCCATCAATATTCTGATATATTCTAAAGAACACAAGAAATTTGTTCTAGCACCCTACAATCATGGCATATTTGCAAGTATAACAAAACACATCCACAAGGGCTCAAGGTCAGGTTTTTATACATTTCTGGAACCTCTACTATGGGGTCTACAATGCCTCTGGTTCCAACCCGAAAGGGTGCCTTTAGGTGTCCCGAATATAGCTTTTATTCTGGTCTCAACCTCTTTTTGTCGGCACTGTTGCAACAGTATGTCTAACAGTTACCAACAGTGACTTGTAAAACACATTAAACGTTTCGATTTCTGGTTTCTACCACTTGGACACTTAAATACTCATGATAAGGAGTAGAATGATAGATTTTTACCTCAGGGACATACCTAGAATGGTCCAAGAGTGAGCTTTCCCAAAGTTGCTCCAACTGTCTCTGTTACACAGCTATAACAGTGAGTAAGTAATCAACTTCAATGGTCCAAAAATCATGCATAAGACTCTATTTTTCGTTCTCTAACTCTTGGAGGTCAAAGTACATATGAAAATGAGGAGAGTGTACAATTTTACCTCCAAAAAGAACTGAAAATGGCCAATGTTGAAAGCTCCAAAGGTGGTTCCAACACACACTTTCTGGTTTTTCTGGGTTTAAACAATGTGGACAGCACCTCTTCTTGATGATTTCTGCTTCAGACGGCTCCAAGACTGGGCAAACCACTTGTGGAACTTTGTAGATGGTGGTACAAGCTTCAAATCAAGCTATAGTTTGCTGGATTTGATTGAGAATTAAGGAAGATCTAAGTTAGGGAAGTTTGCTGCAGAAATATGAAATTTCTAGACTTTGAGCTTAAAGAAGCCATTTTGTTGCATGGGGGTGCTTGCTTGGCAAAGATGTGGTTGACATGTGGCTATCCAGGTGGCACTCAACCTCACATGCTGGATGCCCAGTTGGCAGCATTCATTGGCCACCATGGAGGTCATGAGTTGATGGCAAAACCATGGATTCAAATATTATGGACTCCCATGGTTTTGTGCTGAAAATTCGTCAAAAATCCAAAAATTCGGTCAAAATTGCCTAAAACCTGCATAAAAGACAAGGAGGAAGGGGTTGGATCCCCATTAGTGGGCGCATGGGCCGGCCCAAGCGCCTGGCCCGGGCGCAAGGCGCCCGCCCATGTGGACTAGACGCTCGACCCATTTGGGGCCTGGGCCGGCCCAGGCCCAGCGCCTGGGTCAGCCCAGGTCCCATTAATCTCTTTTTTTTTGTTTTATTTCTCATTTCTTACATATACTTATATATATATATATATATATATATATGTATTTTACACCAAAATTTTTGTATTTTTTTTTAAATCGTAAAATTCACTAATTCATCATTTTCCATCAAAATACCACTATTATACCTCATTTTATCATTTATTTAAATATTTTCTCCAAAAATTGAATAATTTCTCAAAAATCATATTTTTTCCCTAAAATTCCATTTATCATTCTAAATGGAATTTTATGATTATTTCAAAAATTCATAAATCAATCCTAAAATAACATTTTCCTCAAACACATTTTTCTAATATTTTCATGTGTTTTCTCCTTAAAATAACATTTTCTCATATTATTTTTATTTTCTTTAATAATTAATCCAAAATTTAAAAAAATTGGAGAAAATTTTATATTTTCTCATTAAAATTTCAGAAAATACATAGAATACATATATGTCGGATCTGTCAATCCGATGTCAAAAATATGCATCTATGATCATTATCGTCATACATGATTTTCCTTGCACATAAAATTAATGTTCTATAGAAATGCTTTGTATATGAATAATTGGATGTTTGAAATCATAAAAAAGGGGGAGATTGTTAACAGCTTGAGTTTTACTACAATATTTTGATTATTGAAGACTTTGATCAAGATGATTTTAGTGCTGAGTATTTCTTTGAAATAAAGCAAAAGGCAAAGGCACGAGATTCAAGTGAAAGCAGAATTGGATTGAAACAATCAAATGTTAAAGATTTCCATATTTTTTATCGATTCCAAGTTTCCCCACATAATTTTCATGTTTTTTTTTTTTAAAGTCTTGCACATCTTTTAATTATTGGAATTATTTGAGTTAGATACTTTTATACCAATTTTTCCAATTGCATATATATATATTAGAAAAGTGAACATATAATAATGGTCAAACTAGTTTTGACTAAGTCAACATGTTGGACTTTACATGAAAAATGTGTTTCCCACTTATCTAACTTTGTTTTTTTTACAAAATTTATGTATTTTACATTTAATTGACAATGTATTTATGTTTGAATTTTTCAAAAAAAAAAATGATACAGTGAACATTTTTGTTGAACTAATGAAAAAGTGTTTTCTACAAGAAGTGCACTTCAGTTGGGCTTTACCAATAAATTTTTATACATACATTTGAAGTACATTTCTTGTAAGAAGCACACTCCCACACTTTATCATGTGTATGAAAATTTTTTTAATTAATTGAAACATACATGTATGCCCCTTCATGAAATGTATTCTCCCTTTAGTTATTGGCATCTGTGTTTCTTCTTATATATATATATATATATATAGAGAGAGAGAGAGAGAGAGAGAGAGAGAGAGAGAGAGAGAGAGAGATAATCATTATCATAGCTTTGTTGCTTGTATCACATTGGTATAATGATAGCAATATTAATCAAATGGGGGAGTATTAATTACAACCAAGGGAAAAAAGTAAGTTCAGGCTGCAAAAGTCGCAGACATTACAGCGCCGACAGCGGATAAAAGGAACCCTATGTGTGACCCATGCATAAATGAATGCCCTAAATGTGGGATATGGGATCGTTGGAGTTGTCCAACGTGGCAAGTGATGTGCACATGGCAATTGAGGTTGAGAGTGTGTGTGGATTGTTGCTTCTGCGTGTGGAATGTGCACTGCAAGCTTCCGCCGTGAGCATACCTGAAGCTAGGATCATTCTTGCCACTTGGGCAAAACGTATGGAGAGAAGAAGCCTCACTACTACTCTTTCCAACCTTTTTCACCTTTGCCACTATTACTCATCCAAATATGCCAGTTTTTTTTTTAAAATATATTTTTATTTTTTAAAGCATGCCCACCATCATATCTCCTTGCCTAATCGAAATATATATATATTTTTTTAATTAATCTGTTCTACGATATTTCAGTATTTTTCCTTTTTTTTTTTTTCTTTTTCGTTTGAAATTCCAACTGTATATTTTACAGTTATATATTCATTGGTAGTCACTAATTCTTTCAACTCGCACACCATTTTGAATATCATCTATACTGGGGTTCAGAGATCACTTTGGTTTCAACCGAACTCATGGTAATCCTCAAGCACAATAAGACATGTGGGTATTATGAACATCATCATTTCATCACCAATGGGAACCAGCTGCAGGTAGCTTACGGAGTTGGTGGAGAAGAAGAGGGGGATGACGATGACGATGACGATGATGGAGTAGATGTAGCACCTGCTGCTTAACTTATGAATCAATGATCTGAACGGTCTCGTACACAATTTCTTATTGCTATGGTTATACAAGTTGTCATTGTAAGGAAACTAGTTAGATTTCCATGGGTATAGCTACTACTACTATGTATGGAAAAGGAAATTAAGTAATTATTTGGTTAAGGGTAGTATATCTATCTATATGTATGCGTGTGTGCCTCTCCTGCTTGTTGTGTGTAGTTTCTCAAGTATAATTTATAATGTGAAAGCTGGGCGATCGTCATCATATATATTCCTGTGTCCAGTACTAGATAGATGAAAATGCATGCAGCAATATAGTTATGAATTTATGTGGCAAAATCTTATTAATTGTAAACTTCTTTTGCTAGCTATATATATATATATATATGAGTACCTTTCTCTTCCTGTGTATAAATTGCATTTCCTTATGAAAATGTGGTTACTACCTTGAATGGATGTATGCCTTCTTGCTAGGAATATGTCTGCTTCTAGCTAGCTGACTTAATTTCCTCTAGATGTTACCTGAGTAGATATATCTTTAGCTCTATACAGCCTTCTTAATGTGAATCAAGTAATTTTCTTGAGCTAGCTGTAACAAGGAGAGATTACACGCTGACCATGAACCAAACTTCTAATTTATTAAACACCTTAGCAAAATATTAACTAGCTTCAGATCTTAATTAATTGTAATGCTTAATTCTGAGAATGCATGCATTAAGTTTTTGGTCTTTTTTGCATATACCCTAATAGTCAAATAAATGGAAACTTGCACAGTACGTGAAACTTTTTATAATTAGAAAGAACATTAAGGTCAAATAAAAGTTTAAACAAATGTTTAAAAATATTGTTCTAGTTCTCAGATTACAAGATGAACGTAAAGATTTTTAAAGAACTATTTTTGTGGTATTATTTTATTTTATTTTTTTTTTTGAAAAAGTACTATAAGGTATTAATTTATAATATATTCATAAGCAGTAAGACATATATACTAAATAAACTTAAATTAGTCTCAAAAACGTAATTAAGTTTACTTGGGACATGTAAAAAGATTTAAATCTAAAGTTAAACCAAATTAAATAAACCAATAAAAGAACAATCATACACCCAATTGGTCATTATTTGATGGCATAACACAATTTAAAAAACAAAAGTCTGTATTTCACAATCTTGAACAAGAATTAGTCGGGTTTCTCTTATTCAATTGTTTGGAAAAACAAAATAAGAATAAGAATTCACATTAATCCAAAGAAGAAAATGATTAGTACTGAAGAATTTGCCAAAGCTAAAAGTAAATGTTCATAACCAAATTAGCTTTTTCTTAAAATATTCATTTAGCTATTAAAATTAGATTTTACAGCTATTAGTTCTATCTCTTTGGTAGTTATGCAATGTAATTATGGCTGAAATGTAAAAATAAATTCTTACCATCTCTACTCATGTGAACCTTGACTCAAAACTGTAATTTTTGTTAATAATTTGTCTTCATGCATCAATAAAAAATTGTTCTTAAAAACATTGGCAACATTAAAGTAGTTGAATTAATTGTAAGACCTGATTGGCTGATTTTGCATCTTTGTTGAGTGCAATTCCTTTGTTGTATGTAGATTTAAAGCTACTCATTTTGATTTCTCAAGCTTTAATTCTTTATGTCAATGTTTCAACATAAAGAAAATTTTCTTGTTTTGATCTTGTAGAAAATATCTTATTTTGGTGTAATCCAAATATAGATTTTTTTTTCTTTCAACTTATTGTCCATTCCCAAATCGACTAATAAAATATTTATACTTTATTTTGGAACCATCAATTTCTAATAAGAATACGTTTTGATTGAATATTTATATAAAAAAATTTTGATTTCTATGGAATAGACCTCCTCTTGGTTATTTCAAAAAGATTTCTTTCTTATTTTAGAATTTCAAACTAAATTATTTTTTATGTGTTTCAATAATGGCATCTCCAATTGTTGAAAAGGTCAATGAGTGTGATGGTGCATGTTGTAAGTAATTTCATATGTAATCATGAGGATGAGGATGAGGATGAGGATGAGGATGAGGATGGAACTTTAGTTAATCCCTCTACTGAGAGCCAAATGAGGCTCTTGAAAAGTGAAGAAACTATTGATTTCTTGTAGTCTTTCTTAATGTGTGAACATCTTCCTAGATGCTATTGATGTGATTATTTCCACATTAATAATTGAAAAAGCATTTTAAAATATTGTTTGATTTTTAATTAAGTTATTGTCATATTTTTAAATGCATCAACATGATTAAGTAAATTATAATGTTGGTTGACTCTTTTAGAATTTGAAATAACTTTGTTTATAATGACATCTAATAAATACTTATGTATTGGTACAACAAATAAAAATGAAGTAGCTACCACCATTTATACCACTTCTACTAGTATTGAAGTTTGCTTATATAATCATATTTAGCTACTTCAAATGAGATTTCATATGTTTTACAAATCAACTAATGTTATGTCTTATTTACTATTATAGGGTCTATGAGAAAAGTAATATATAAACAAGAGGATTAAGTTTAAATAGGCTTGTTTAAATATATGATAAAATACCTCTAATAATGTAACTACATATTAAGAAGCAAATATGTGCTACTTCATCAAAATTTATAAACAAATATTGTAACATTCGTATTTTAGCACCAGCTAGAGTAAAATATTGATGTGACATTATGTGGCATAAAAGGAACCTCTTTTCCAACATCTACTAGTAAGTTTCCATACAATATTATAGATCATGGTATGCCTATCTTTTTGTCTAAAAATTTTTAAGAAAATTTTATAATTATTTCTTTTGCAGGTGTACTAGAATGGATGTCAAACTCCTTGAGGTTTATGAAAGAAAAAAATGTCAAAAAAGCAAAATAAAATAAAATAAAATAATAAGGACTTCAAGGTGGTGGCCTTATTGACGAGTGCAACATCATCCTATCAAAGAAGTTGCTAAATAAATTGAAGGATCTAAGGAGTCTCTATACCTAGCACTATTGGTCCTTTAAACCTAGATAATGTTTTATGTGATTTAGATTCAACTATAAGTAATGCCACTCTTTGTTTTTTAGGAACTTGGATTAAGTTAGGCAAATCTTACTACATTATCATTGTTGTTGGCAAATCATACTATGAAGCAACAACGAGGCATGTTGAGGGATGTGCCAGCGAAGGTTGACAAGTTATTCATATTTCCTATAGACATTGTCATGTTAGACATGGAAGTTGATGAAGGCATTCCTCTTTTTAGGTAAGCCTTTCTTAGCCGTGTGACAAGTATTAATAAATGTTAAGCAAGGCAAGTTGACATGCTAGTTATGTGATGATTATGTTGCATATAAGATCTACAAACCTTTCTAACCCACCCAAGACCTTGATCACATGTGATGAGAAGAAAGCATATCATGATACAAGAGAGAAGAAAAAAATGCTTACCATGGAAATGATGAAAAGATTGTTAAGTACAAGAATTTTTTAGGCAGGAAGAATAAAAAGAAAAACAAAGAAAGTTGAAAGCACTTCTTGGACAAGCTAGAAAGCTTTGTAGCTGATGTGCATTGAGGAACCACCCTAGTAAGGAGCATATAGATGAAGTCAGGCTGATGACTTAAAAACAATCGCTTAATTGAAGGCAACCTACTTGTTTTAATTTTTAGTTTTCATATTGCACTTACTTATATTGTTTTAGTTTATTTATTTTATACGCATTAGTTTGCTTGCAATTAATATTAGTTATTTTTACCCATTTTTTAAGCGCTTAAAGCAAAGAAAAACCTTTCAATTACGTGGAACACGAGTGTGCATTATCATGCGGAGCCCTCTTAGAGGAGATTTTTCTTCTTACTTTGTATTTATTGCTTCTTTTATGTTAATAGCAAGACAATACTAACTTTAAGTTTAGGGTGAATTTGGCATTTTTGAATAGAAGTTTTGAGAATTATCCAGAACTTTTATGTTGATTGTGTTAAACATGTTAGATTTGTTTAGTTTAGCTAGCATGAATTTGAATAGGATAGATGTCACATTACTTCACAACTTAATATTAAGTAGACTTATTATGTATGGCTAATGATAAAAGCAATATTATGTAGTCTATGTGCTTAAGTACTCTATGGTTGTTGAGTTTCCAATATTAGATAGATATTGAATGGCATGTGTAAAGAAGTAACTAAACGAGAGTAATTTCAAGAAATAGACTATTATTAGATGAGCATATAATTAGATCTCTAAAATCCTAAAATAGAATTGAACTTTGCTTGATGTGAAATCCTAGAGAATATGACAAGACAAAAATAATATAGACCATTTTTGAATAGTTTGAAGAAAAAGAATTACTATGTCCTTATTCACGAATTTTGAGCCATATTTGACCTTTTCTTTTCATAATTATATATTTGTGATTCATTAATTGATTTCTGTTTTTCACAATTGAAATCTTGAATCCTTTGACACTAGTGAAGTGAGTATGAATTCAATTTTTCTCAAGAACAAAACATTGAAAAAGAAGGTGATGTTAAAAAAGGATTATTGATTTGTGACATTTTTTTTTTGCTACAACTTTGTGTGGTAAAGGTACAAGCTTGGGATCTAAGTTATCATTTGGAAAAATGACGAAAAGAGAGAAAGAGAGAGAGACAAATAAGTTGAGAAAAATGATGGTGTCCGTGTGTGATGAGATTATGTGTCACCTTGCTGTAAGATTTATGGTGATATATGTAATGCTTGGATACTTTTGAACAAAATTCAAAATGTTTAGAGTATTGATGAATCAATTATTTTTCTATTTTTTATACAATTTAAATTTAACCTTGACCATTACAACATATAGAAGTCATATTGATTCTAATGGTGATCAAATGATCTATATTAGTGGAGAGTTAAAATGAAAAGTTTAACTATAAGATTATGTTATATAAAATTCAGAGATCATACACTTTGTTAGGAAACATAATTAATTGGCATTGTTGGTGCTTGAGGTGTTTTAAAAATATTTTAGAATTCTTCATGATTTAGAAATCAAAATATTTCTCTTAGGAAACTAAATTTCTGAAATCTAGAAATTATTCTGAAATCTGAAAATATTATTAATCTTTTAGAACAGTTAATTGAAATATGAATATTGCTAATTTTAGTTTTGGAAATGTTATTAATGCTGCTGTTTGTTATTTCTGGAAATTAGAATATTGTTGTAAAATAATGAAATTTTAAATCTTATAGTTTTTGAAATCTGAATTTCTGCAATCATTTCTGGAATGTTTGCATTTCTGGGTTTGCTCTCTCTATTTGTTGCGATCAAAATCTCTTTTCAAAATAGAATGTGTTTTAAACCCAAAAATTGATTATTGCTAAAACTTACAACAAATATTTCTTTAGAATAATTTTAAACTCTTTTCTTTAACAGTTTTGGAATGAATATCAGTTTTGCTCTAAATTCCTATATGCTCAAAACTTTCAGAATATTAGACATCATCATTATTTTAAAAAAAAATGTTCTACTAATTTTCTGAAAAAATGGAATGTTTCAAAATAGCACTGTGAACTATTTAGAATGTTTCCAAAAGGTTGTCATTCTCAGTTTCTGATTCAAATATTAGTTTACTATTAAATCTTCTTACTCAGAATTTTTCAGAATATTGGATATGAAAAATCCTGCTGCTATTAATTTTAGAAAACAGAATATTGCACCTTGCTATGAATCAGAATTTTTTCAGAATAATGGATACATATTCTCAGTTTAGAATCTTGCATATTAAGTTGAAAACTAAAATACAATATCTTGTAGTTTTCTTTTAGAAATCGGATGATAGAATAAGATCCAGCGTATTTGTTTGGAAACAAATTTCTGCATTGTGTGGTCTTTGGAAATTGGATGAAAATTTTGAAAACTTGCACATTAAAGCTGAAACTCTGTATCTTGGAAATTCTGGAAATCAAATGTTGTCATGCTGTTATGGAAATTGCATATCTATTAGGAATGATTTGATTCTATAAAATGATTTTTCAGAAACGTTTCTGGGGTTAGTTTTTAATGTGAATCTCTCTTCAAAAATAGAATATGTTTAACCTAGAAACTGTTTCTTAAATAAAATTTGCATCAATTATATTTTAAGAAAGAATGCAAAATCCTTGTGAATTGTTTTTAGAAACAAATAGGTTGACATTGATCCTTGCTGTTGAATAAAAGCTTTCAATCTACTCAAATTAGAAGGAGATTACAGTTTATGAAAAAATATCAAGGACTGCTTTTTTCTGGAAAGTTTTCTGAATTTTCAGCAAGACTGTCGCAACAGAAGGTACAACAGTATATCGAATAATCTGCCCAGAAAGAATTTTCAGAATTTGTTTCTCTAAAGGAAAGCCTTGTTTCTGCACTCTATTTATTTCGATCGTGTCTGAAGCTTTTCTCATAACTTTGAAGCACTCCAAACAACAATCATTGAGTTGCAGATTATTGCATTATTGAAAGCATTATTATCTTTATTTTTCTATTTTTATTGAATGATCAAAGAAGTTGCAGTGTTCTCTACTCTGTTGTTCAGCACATACAGTTAGGACTGTTGGTGGTGGCTGAAGGAAATCTATAGAGATTGACTGCTGTCTTCTTGACGAAAGTTCTTCTAGAATCCAGTGTTTGAAGTGTACTCCTGTGGGTTGAAGTGCCTGTTGTATATTGGTATAACTTGCAAACTATAGTGGATTCTTGAACTGGGCGAGGCCCCGCAGACGTAGGCTGTTGAGCTAAATTGCGTGAACATCTCCTTGTTTCGTTTCCTTTCCTACATTATTTTTATTTTCTGTTGCACATCATTATTCCAATCTATTTACTAATTGCACAAAAATTTCAGATTAGTTCTAACTATTTTAATGACACCCTAATATAACAATTGGTATCAAAGCGGGTCACCTTTCTTCTTGTTGTAGCCTTTGACTTGGCAGGTGAGATCCACAACAGAAATGAGTTACTCAGTTAGACATCATCCCAAGGAAGGTGGTTCTATCACCAGACCCCCACTTCTTGAGGAAAGGAACAATACTTATTGGAAAACCAAGATGCGCATATTCATTCAATCAATAGGTGAGTTGGCTTGGAGAGTTGTTGAAGACGGATGGACACTTCCAACTTCTGAACACAACTTGGGTGTCAAACCAAAATCAAAATGGTCCGAGGAAGATAAAAGAATGTACCAAGCGAACTCAAAAGCTCTAAATACTATTTTCAATGCAGTGGACACATAACAGTTTAAATTAATCGCCACATGTGAATATGCTAAAGATGCTTGGGAGACTTTACAAACATCTCATGAAGGTACAAATGTTTTTCACATCTCTAAATTGCAACTAATAACGTCTCAATTTGAAATGTTGAAGATGGAAGAACACGACAACATATCAAGCCTCAACAGCAAGCTACGTGACATTGCCAATCAAGCTTTCCAACTAGGAGAGAAATACTTAGATGAAAAGCTTGTGAGAAAAGTCTTGAGATCCTTACCTTCACGGTTTGCAGCAAAAGTTGCAGCCATAGAAGAAGCAAAGGATCTAACTAAAATGAGATTTGATGAACTCATAGGATCACTACAAACGTATAAATGAACCTTCCAAATCAGAAATCAGACAAAGGCATTGCACTACAAGCTAAAACTAGTATGCTGAACATGGAGGATGAGTTCTCACTGATTATAAGAAACTTTAACAAATTTCTGACAAAATACAGAAAATAGAATTCTTCCTCAAAGAACAGGTTTGAAAACATAAAGTTTGCAAAAGAACCATCTAAATCTGACAATCATTTCAGGAATATAAAGTGTCATAAATGTGGAAGAATATGACACATTCAGGCTGAAAGTACGAACACTCTTAGAAAGAACGAAGAATATAATGACTGTCAAGATGACGAAGATAGGATTTCCAGTAACTATGTTGCTTCTACTGCTGCTGTCAGAAATGCAAACAAAGAATCCGCTGCAACTCCAACTCACTCTTGTTCAGATAGTGATGATGATGAGGTAAGTATGGAAGAATTTAGAAAAAACATATGAACTAATGTATGAAAGATTGTTGCAGGTAGGAATCTAGAACAAAGAACTAGAAGAACAGGTTGTAGGAATGAAGGAAAAGATTAAAGTTCAGCAAGATTCAATCAAGGAGAAGGAGAAGAAGATTGATGAACTGACAAACAAACTAGATGCTACAGAACAAATGTTGCAGCGCCTCAATTCTGGAAAGGCAAAGCTGAACGAGATTTTTGACATGGGGCAAAGTTCACATGTTTGAAGAGGTCTTGGATACACAGCAGCAATTGAGCAAAAGAGTCCATTTAAAAGTAAATACGCTCCAGAAATGAAGCATAAAACTCAGCACAAGAACACAAACATAACAGCCAGAGTTCCCATCTGCTACTACTACAACAAAAGAGGTCATAAGTGGAAGCAATGTTACAAACTACAGAAGAATGTTCTACAGGATAGCATGAGGAAGAAGCTTAGAACTGTTCAACAATGGGTTCCCAAAATAGAGCATTTGTTGCTCACACTTCTTTGTCCACATGCTCTAAGAAAAACTGGTACCGTGACAGTGGGTGTTCACAACACTTGACAGGTAATAAAAGGTTGCTAACATATCTGATCAAAAATGATGCAGATTGTCTTAAAGAATCAGACAGACAGACTGTTACAATAGTCAACGAAACAGAGGATAGCACAGAAAACCCAAAAAATTTAGCTTCTAAAACTGTTCGAGAACCCTCTCCTAGTATTCGACTGAACCATCCCTCAAACCTAATGATTGGTCAACTAAATGATAGTAGACATCTTAGAAATGTTTCCCGAAAGAACTTCCACACAAATGGTAAAGTTTTCTTGCTACATGCCCTTGATGGACCTAGAAATGACAACGTTTCCTTGCAAGATGAATTTCAGGTATGAGGGCAAGGTAATGTTTTATAATACCCATATATTTAGGAATAACATATTAGGAGGCTAGATGATTATCATGCATTTGTAAAGGAGGTTAACATTCATGACAGTTTTTCACATGTTTATTTATATGGCATGTATATCATACACATACATGTATTTTATTGCTTTTATTATGTTTTTTTTTTTTTTTTACTTGTTAGCATCTATCATGTTGAACATCGTAGATCATGCACAAATCTCTTATTGGTCTTTACATTTATGCATCAATGTCTTACCTCTCTTGAATATAATTCATATCTTGTTTTTGTTCTTTAGTACATAACATCACCAAAGAATGTTGAGGATGTTTCATATAATGCTGTTTAGGGGGAGATTAGTTGCTTAATAAGTGTTACTTGGTTGAAGAAGTGAGATTCTCATTACACATTTAGAGAGTCAATTTTTTTGGTGTCATTATTTGCATATCCTATGCATATGGGTAAATCTTCTTTAGATATTCTTTATAGTCCGCCCGAGTTTCATTTTCAGTCCATGAGAGATTCAAATTCATAAGAACTCTATTTTGACTCTCATACTGATTTGTAATTCCAGATTTAAAGCTTCTGCTAGTCTACCAAGGACAAACAATGGGGTGGCCTTTGCACTTGAACTCTAAAGAAAATTGATGATTTCTCTTAAGTGTCTAGGATTGAAGTCATTGCTATTATTTCCAAAATTATGACTGTGCTACCATTTAGGGGGAGTGTTCACAGTTTTCAACTTTTTATCTCAAATTTGTTATTGTTAAGTGCAAAAAGGGGGAGATAAATGTATGTGTGCAGCACCAAGGGAGAAAAAATTGAAGATCTAATACATGTGACTATGCATTCCTTATTAGTTTCAGTTTGTTACATGTTGATTTATGCATGCATATGTCTTTTAATAAGTTTTGCACCAAACAATGCCAAAGAGGGAGATTGTTAGGAAACATAATTAATTGGCATTGTTGGTGCTTGAGGTGTTTTAAAAATATTTTAGAATTCTTCATGATTTGGAGATCAAAATATTTCTCTTAGGAAACTAAATTTCTGAAATCTAGAAATCATTCTAAAATATGAAAATATTATTAATCTTTTAGAACAGTTAATTAAAATATAAATATTGCTGATTTTAGTTTTTGAAATGTTACTAATGTTGTTGTTTGTTATTTCTAAAAATTAGAATATTGCTGTAAAACAATGAAATTCTGAATCTTGTAGTTTTTGAAATCTGAATTTCTGCAATCAATTCTGGAATGTTTACATTTCTGGGTTTGCTCTCTCTATTTGTTGTGATCAAAATCTCTTTTTAAAATAGAATGTGTTTTAAACCCAAAAATTAATTCTTGCTAAAACTTGCAACAGATATTTCTTTAGAATAATTTCAAATTCTTTTCTTTAACAGTTTTGGAATGAATATCAGTTTTGCTCTAAATTCCTATATGCTCAAAACTTTCAGAATATTAGACATCATCATTATTTTAAAAAATGCTCTACTGATTTTTTGAAAAAAAAAGGAATGTTTCAAAATAGCATTGTGAACTATTTAGAATATTTTCAAAAGGTTGTCATTCTCAGTTTCTAATTCAAATATTAGTTTACTATCAAATCTTCTTACTCAGAATTTTTCAGAATATTGGATATGAAAAATCCTACTGCTATTAATTTTAGAAAACAAAATATTGCATCTTGCTATGAATCATAATTTTTTTCAAAATAATGGATACATATTCTCAGTTTAGAATCTTGCATATTAAGTTGAAAACTGAAATACAGTATCTTGTAGTTTTCTTTTAGAAATCGGATGATAGAATAAGATCCTACGTATTTGTTTGGAAACAAATTTCTGCATTGTGTGGTCTTTGGAAATTGAATGAAAATTTTGAAAACTTGCACATTAAAGCTGAAACTCTGTATCTTGGAAATTCTGGAAATCAAATGTTGTCATGCTGTTATGGAAATTGCATATCTGTTAGGAATGATTTGATTTTATAAAATGATTTTTCAGAAACGTTTCTGGGGTTAGTTTTTAATGTGAATCTCTCTTCAAAAATAGACTATGTTTAACCCAGAAGTTATTTCTTAAATAAAATCTGCATCAATTATGTTTTAAGAAAGAATGCAAAATCCTTGTGAATTGTTTTTAGAAACAAATAGGTTGACATTGATCCTTGCTGTTGAATAAAAGCTTTCAATCTACTCAAATTAGAAGGAGATTACAGTTTATGGAAAAATATCAAGGACTGTTGTTTTTCTGGAAAGTTTTCTGAATTTTCAGCAAGACTGTCGCAACAGAAGGTACAACAGTATATCGAACAGTCTGCCCAGAAAGAATTTTCAGAATCTTTTTCTCTAAAGGAAAGCCCTGTTTCTGCACTCTATTTATTTCGATCGTGTCTAAAGCTTTTCTCATAACTTTGAAGCACTCCAAACGACAATCATTGAGTTGCAGATTATTATATTATTGAGAGCATTATTATCTTTATTTTTCTATTTTTATTGAGTGATCAAAGAAGTTGCAGTATTCTCTACTCTGTTGTTCAGCACACACAGTTAGGACTGTTGGTGGTGGCTGAAGGAAATCTGTAGAGATTCACTGTTGTCTTCTTGACGAAAGTTCGTCTAGAATCTAGTGTTTGAAGTGTACTCCTGTGGGTTGAAGTGCTTGTTGTATATTGATGTAACTTGCAAACTATAGTGGATTCTTGAACTGGGCGAGGCCTCGCAGACGTAGGCTGTTGAGCTGAATTGCGTGAACATCTCCTTGTGTCGTTTCCTTTCCTACATTATTTTTATTTCCTGCTGCACATCATTATTCCAATCTATTTACTAATTGCACAGAAATTTCAAATTAGCTCTAACTGTTTTAGTGACTCCCTAATATAACACACTTAACACTTGTCTCTAATAATTTAAGACCTTCATGATCTATTTGATCGAAACAACTTTGTACTTGTAGTAAAAAACAATGGAAGATGGAATTTGGTGGTACTTGTATTAAAAAACAATGGAAGATGGAATTTGGTGAGAATGGAATTAAAAAACATAGACATTAAGAGATTCATTTAGATTTTCAAGATGTGAGCATGGGATTGCATGTGAAATTAATTAGAGGCCATATGAATTATGAGTTGATCAAAGCCTAAGTTGTATGAGAATGGTTAATAGGACTATGCATTCGTGTAGATTAATTTAATTATCTTAGCTCGAGACACACAAAGTCATAAGTTTAGGGTATTTGTTAGTAGACATTTTAGAATATGTTAGCAACACATTTGTTAGGCATATTTAGTGCAGAGATGCATGTACTTCCATTATTTTATGCATGTACATGATTAGCAGTAAATCGTTTTTTTTTTTTTTTGTGTATTTTTTGTTTAATGATCTAGTGGAGATAAATTTAGTTGGTTTCTTTTTTATTGTTTAAAAAGTGTGCACTTACGGTGTCTTGTGGCTGTGGCGATGAAAGGCATACATAATAAACGAATTAAAAAATGAGAGATTTTAACACCTTTGTGCGTCGTGGTTCTAGGAAGAGAGTGGCAGCACCATCGTTACTTTTATAATTGCAAGCATTGTGGCACCACATTGAGGTGCTATAATGTGTTATCTTGTTTTCTTATTTTTATTTTTATTTAATTTTTTTGGGTATTTTTAGTTTATCTTTTAGGGAACCAATGCATATAAAAAGATAATATATAGGGTTCTAGCTAGATATACAAAAAAAAAAAATGTATAGAAAAGTACCAAGAAATTGAAATAGAAAATAGAGAATAAAATGGAGAGTAGAGGGAGAAATAAAAAATAGGAAATGCATATAAGCATCTTTGTGGTTTGATGATTGGTTAGAGTTTCATTCATCTCCTATTCAAGTATTAGATGGATTCATTGATATTGATAATGGATGATTAGTGGTTTCATTGCTATATTAATTACATTTGTTTAATTCGTTTTTTATTATGTGTGCATTTTTGCTTATAAGGGCCTACAAGTAATTTATCATAAACTCTGAAAATGGGCACTTGGCAGAGGATTCCCATTGTAGGAACTGGGAATAAGAACCATGAGCTATGTAATGAGATGAACCATGGATGGGGTAATTGTACCAAACCAACTATTATGTTGGATGAGTTGTTTGAAGCTAAGATTGGACATAGTATTCATAAAAAGGCTAAATAGAAAAAGTTGAAGTAACTTCTGTGACAATATGGAAGATTGTAAGGGCCGTGTGCGCGCCTTAAAATAGTTTTGTTAGAGACCAATCTAAAGAAGTCACTAAAAAGATTTCACAAGCAGCACTTTGTAAGAAGCAACCCATAACTTGTTTTAGTTTTTGTCGTTGCTTTTATTTGCATTCTATAACACTCAGTAACGTAATTATATAACCCATAATTACGTTGATTTATACATATATCATGACATATGCATTAATATACCACATTAGTATACTTTCTTATTGTATAAGGAGTGTGATTCAGATGACAATTAAAAATACAAATTTGGCATTGCATGTAAATGTATACATATATATACAAGTTTATTTATAAAGGAACATTTGAACATCTATACAGGTATAGGTTATTATATGGGCATTTGTATATATATATAAAGTGGGTGCATGGTGAAAAAAGAAAGGATGAGTTGTATGGTATGCAAGTCATATATGATATATGTATATATCATGATCATGATCACGATCAGGTGGTTCATACTTTAAAAGGAGATATATGTATTTTATATATATGATGAGATGAGTAATATAAAAGTGTGGGGGTTAGCTATATAGACATGCATACGGTATGGCTGTGGAGAAATGATATATATATATATATATATAGGTAGATAAAAAATAAATAAAAAGAGAAACAAGAAAGAAACAAGGGCGACAGAGGAAGGAATTAAAGAAGAGAAAATCGTCAAATTTTGGACAAATAGGAGGTGCAAGGGAGTTATTTTGACGTATTTTCATTGTATAAATTTGAAGAAGTTTTTATGTATATATTAGCTTGTAAGTGGTATATAATGTTTTTGGTGTTACAACTTTTGCAATAAGTAATATTTTATAATGTTGTCTAAAAATAGAGTGTTGACCCACGTAGAGAGATTACATTTTATATATTAGTTGTAAATATTAGTTAGATCTATATGTATATATTAGTTGTAAATATTAGTTAGATCTATATGTATATAAATTTTATATCTATATGTATATATGTGTATGTATATTAGTTGTAAATACATATTATATAATTAGCTTGTAAATATTAGTTGTAAATATTTGTTAGATCTATATGTATATAAAATATTATATTAACCTCGGGTACATTTTCCAAATAAATATTATAAACAAATGATGGATATTTTATTTGAGCACATTTTGAAGAAGTTTGTCATTGTATTAGTAAATAGAGACAAGTGTCAAGCAAGATGGAGTTTTGCTAATCGGGGATTACTTCTACTTCATTCTTAGAGCAACCGCAACGCGATATAAAGACAGCTGAGGTGGCGCTCTAGACGTTGAGCGCTCGGTGCAAACAGAGCGCTCAATGCCCAGATTAGTTTTTTTTTTTATTTTTTTATTTTTTTTTAAAATGACGTGTCCACAAACTCATACGCTCGGTGCATACCGAGCGTATGAGCATTGCGGACGCCTTTACGCATGACATGATAAGATTTACTGAAGCCATTTAATTACTACATGTAATATTTTAAGAATTTATTTTAAATAATTAATTAATTATTAATAAAGAAGTAAATAAATAAATAAATGATGGTAACAATAGCAATAAAATAACATTGATGAATAGAGGAAAATAGGGAAATAAAGAAAGAAAAATAAATAAAACACATATAAATATATTTATTTATGACAATAATGAACATATAAAGTGAGAATAAATTTAGAATAATCTATGCTCAAGAATTAGTATCCATGAGATATCAAAGGCACAAATGAAATTAATAAGTGGTAACATTTTATGTAGAATGATCTAATTGCTAAGGAAAGAAAATAATTAATTAATAAGATAAACCCTGCGCCCAGTTAGTGGTGACTAAATTTGCATTTGAGGGTGTCTAATTGTGCTGAGCGCTTTTGGAAGACTCAAATTCGAGTCTTGTCAAGAACAAAACCCTGCACCTAGTCAGTGGTAGCTAAGGTGGAGATAATATTGTCACAGTGGCCTGGGTTGTTACAACAGTCTAAGGAAGGGGTAACGCTATACACCTATTACCAACTTCCAAAGACAATATTAGCTGTCACAGGCATCTCTCAGGTGGGGTACCTACGATGCGCTCATGGCTTGTCCATCGCAAGGAGACATACGATGCACTTGTAGCTCGCCATCGCATCGGTACGTGTAATCATCCTTTAATCTTCTTTAGTTTCACGGTTTGTTCCAATTAATACCAATCATCATTTGATAAAAAAACAAATTTCCAAATAAAAGAGAATTGCATGCTTAAACATTCAAGATATACTTCAATGGAGCTAATCTCTACACAAGATATTAAAGCAAATAACCGGTCATCATGAATTCAAATTACATCATTCCAAACAAGAAATCACAAAATATCCTAACATGCTTCTAGTTTTATTAAATACAAGCACGCATCATGTTTTATATTCAAAATCTAAATAAGGCTAGGGAATGCGGTAATCCCACCCACCTTAATTTTTTTTGAGTTGCTCGCGCCCCTGTGTCGCCCTAATATTCCTGATCTGAAATTAAAATCAAATTAGTTAATTAATTAATTTTCAAGTTCCTACTATTCATCCAAAAATGAATTAGAAACAATCTAAGCTTATATTTTAGACAAAGTAACCCCTTTATTATTTTGAACTTTTAATCTAAAAATAGAGAATTCAACTAATTAATTCTCAAGTCCCCTACCATTCATCCACTATAAATGAAAAATATTCTAGGGCTTGAATACTCTTAAAACTTCCTTATCTATTTTTTTTTTCTAACTTGGGATCTCTCCAAAAAATCCTTGTTTCTACTTCAATTTAGATAAATAAAACTTCAATATTTAAAACCTTTTAAAATTTCCTTTAACTCTCAAATCAATATTTTCCACTTCAATAAGCAAATTTTAATGTTTAATATTTACATCAAGACTCCAGACAAATTCAATCTCCAATCATACTTCTTTTCATATCAAAATCATCCATTCATATTAAAAGTAAATTTATTATGAACAAAATAAGATTTCTAAATGTCCAACTCCCAATTACGAAGTCCAAAAATCCAAAGATTCTGGACTTTCAAAAATTCATTCTTCACATCCATAACAGGTATTAAATAATTCTTCAATATTAAATCTAAAGGTTCCAAACACTAAAACCTTCAATACGGCCTCCAAATACTAAAGGTTCTAAACACTTAGAAACATGTAGATCTATCTCAAAACATGGTTTCAAGAGAGGATTTCATGATTACCTATGCGCAAGCTATTTCGAACCTAGCTTGCCGAATTTCTTTTTGTTCCCTTTCTAAAACTAGATTTGATGCCTAAATCTGTTACGCATTCAAAACCAACATTCAATCTCTCAAATTACAATCATAGAACTGCGAAAAAAAAATCATTTAGAAGGGAGAATGAAGTCATCAAGGTTCCAAACGGCTTCGTACGTCGAAACCCTCGAACCCCTTTGCAAACTTGTTCATCACGAATTTATGCTCTAAAACCCTCTCAAAATCCCTCAAACAACCAACCAAAATTCTGATTTCTCTATTGAAGCTTTTCTGTGCAAAGATCCCAATCTAGGGCATCAAGTTTTCACCATTTTCATGTCCAGAAAAATTTCATATCATGTTGCTTAAAGGTTCTTCACAAATCTGGTTTTGCAGTCAAGTTGACATGGTTTGAATGTGTTCAAAAATCTTAGGTCACGGCTAGGAAGAGTTAAGAACCGATTTCGGACAATTTGGTGTGATTTAGAGAAAGCAAAAATGGTGGTTTTCACACACAAAATCAGATCTAGGGCTTTACTATCTCGGATTAGGGTTTGAGAATGAAAATGGAGGTTTTGATGCTCAAATCCCTTAAATCTCGAACAGGAACAATGGGGTTGATTTTGGGATGATTTTGTAGGTGTATTGAAGAATAGATCTAGGGTTTTCATGCTTCAAACTCTTAGAAATCTTCTCATTTCGTTCTTTGTTCTTCTTCGTGCAACTCACACACACAGAACGCACCAACGTTTGATTTGTTTTTCACGTAGAACTGAAGAATGCAGCAGCAATGCACCATTAGCTACTTCAACGAACTAGCAGCACCAACGCACCATCAGCTGCTTCATTCCGCTTCTTCACAAATCTGAACATAACAACAATAGCTTCGATCTTCTTCTTCATCGCGCAAGTAGATGCAACAACAAACTTTTAGATCTGAAATTTCTTCATGCACGGATGCATTCCTTCTTCGTGCAACAATACCGAAACATAGCAGCACTTTAATCTTCAAGCTCTAGAACACAAGGATTGCACAACAGCTCCTCTTCTTCTCTAGTTCGTGATTCACATCCAACTAATCGCAAAAACCCCAATTTGATTTTTGCCCCAAATCACAGATGTGCAAATCTCTTCTTTCTTTCTTGTTCATCAAGCCAAAGACCTAATACCTTTTTTTTCTTTTTTTTTTTCTACTATTCTATGATTTGTTTTACAAACCCATAGTTGAGTTTAATCACCAAAATTTGATTTTTTATTTCCACCAACATCATTAACCAATACTTCATTTTATTTTCCAAACCATAGTTTATGCATATATTCAAATAAAATATAATTTTTTTTGCAAACATCATATTTTTATCTTAAATATTATTAATCTTAAAAATATATTTTTTGCGCGTATTGTAAAAATTATTATTTATTTTTAACCCAAAGTTCACATCATCTATATGAAGTCAAAATACTCATTTTATTTCTTGATTGATCATTTTATAATTTTTTTAATTGCGAGTTATACGCGTTAAAAGTTTCGGGGTATTACAACCTACCCCCCTTAAAAGAATTTCCTCCTCAAAATTTAAAAGAAAATGTACTTGTATGATGTTGTTTTGTTAAGTGTTCCTAGTGAAAAGGGTTGGGTATTTAGTCCGTATCTCGCTTTCCAACTCTCAGGCCACTTCCTTCAGATCATGGTGTCTTCATAGAACCTTGACCAGCAGAATGTCCTTGGTCCTGAGACTTTGCATCTTTTGATCTAATATTCTAATTGTTGGTTCCTCATAAGTTGCATCGTCCCAAAGTACGACTTCCTCCTAGTGTATGATATGTGATGGGTCTGGTTCGTACTTCCACAACATCAATATATGGAATACATTATGCACTAAGGACATTTGGTTTGGCAAGTCCTGCTCGTAGGCACATTCACCAACCCGTCTAAATATTTCAAACGAACCAGTGAATCTTGGTGCCAACTGCCTCTTGATTCCAAACCTCTTAATCCCCTTCTGTGGGATGATCTTCAAGAACACTCTGTTGCCTAGCTGAAATTCTAGAGGCCTTCTTCTCTTTTCTGCATAGCTCTTCTGTCTACTCTGAGCTGTAGTTAGCCTATTCTGAATTTGCTTTACCTGGGAGGACATCTCCTCTACCAATTTCGGTCCTGTAAATACCTAATCCTCGAAGTCTGCCCAGTAAGATGGTGATCTGCAGGGTCTGCCATAGAGTGCTTCATATGGAGACATTTTTATGCTCACCTGATAACGGTGATTATACGTGAACTATGCCAAGTGTAGATTCTTGCTCCAGTTGCTCTTGAAATCAAGGACACAAGCCCTTAACATATCTTCTAATATCTAAATGACCCTCTCTAATTACCCATCGGTCTGAGGATGGAACAATGTGCTCGTGGTTAGTCTGCTCCCTAACTCTTTCTGCAAAGTCTGCCAGAACTAAGAAGTGAACCTTGAATCTCTTTCAGACACGATGGTCTCAGGAACACCATGGAGTCTTACGATTTCCTTGACATATAACTCTCCAAGTTTCCTGACAAAATCTATAGATCAAATGGATAGGAAGTGAGCTACCTTCGTCAGACGATCCACAATCACCCATACTGTGTCTTCCCCTTTTTGACTCCTCGACAGGCTACTAACAAAGTCCATTGCATTACTGTCCCACTTCCATTCTGGTATTGGAAGTGATTGCAACATCCTTGAAGGTTTTTTATGCTTGGCCTTTACTTGCTGATACGTCAAACATCATGAGACATACCTAGTTATGTCCTTCTTCATACCCCTCCACTAGTAGGTCTTCTTGAGATTCTGGTACATCTTGTCATCACCTGGATGCATTGTATACTTAGTCTGATGAGCCTCATCCAGTATGGTTCTCCTGCTCTGTCTATCCCCTAGCACAGATCCTATTCCAAAGCCTCAGCATACCCTCTGCACCAATTTTGAAATCTATATGCTCGCCTTGTTTAACACCCTCCGTAAGATCAGTTATCCACTTGTCACTTTTCTACTCGTCTCTAATTTGGTGCAATAGGTTTCGTTGGCAAATCATAGCATACAAATACGTTCGTTTCTCATCTGATGCAATACCCAAGTTATATTCACTTATTAAATGGAACATCTATCTTCTTTCCTCATCCTTCTTGCTAATTTTTCTACAGAATGCATCGGCCACCACATTGGCCTTACCTAGACGGTAGTACAACTAAAAATCATAGTCTTTTAAAAATTCTACCCACCTTCGCTGCCTCAAGTTTAATTCCTTTTGGGTATAAATGTATTTCAGGCTCTTATGATATGAAAATAGATCAAAACTATCCCCGTAAAGGTAGTATCTTCAGATATTCAGTGCAAACACAATCGCTGCCAATTCTAGATCATGGGTAAAGTAGTTCCATTCATAGGTCTTCAATTGCTTAGAAGCATGATACTACCTTTCCGTCTTGCATCAACACAATGCATAATCCAATCAGTGAAGCATCGGTGTATAGAGTATACTTCATACCTTGAGTAGGCGTAACTAGAATGGATGTTGAAGTTAACCTTTTCTTCAGGTCTTGGAATACCTATCCACGCTTATCATTCTAAATGAATTTCTCTCCCTTTCTAGTTAACTTAGTCATTGGTCCAGCCAATTTTGAGAAATCTTGGATGAACCGGCGATAATATCCAGCCAAATCTAGGAAGCTTCTAATTTCTATGACAGTCGTAAGTTGCTTCCAATTTGATGCTACCTCTATTTTTTGAAGGTCTACTGATATCCCTTCAGCCAAAATTACGTGACCAAGGAACTTGACCATTTTCATCCAAACTCACATTTGCTAAGCTTGACATATAATTCATTTCTTCTCAGTACCTCCAAGACGATATGTAAATGCTCCACGTGTTCAGCCTTTGATCCAGAGTAGATAAGAATGTCATCCACAAATACCACGACAAACCGATCTAGGTACTGTCTAAAGACTCTGTTCATCAGATCCATAAATGCAGTCGGCCCGTTGGTCAAACCAAACGGCATCACAGGGAACTCGAAGTGCCCATATCGAGTTCTGAAAGTTGTCTTATCAATGTCAAACTCTCTAATCCTTAGTTGATGATACCCTGACCGTAGATCAATCTTGGAGAAGTGAGTGGCTCCCCTCAACTAATCAAACAGGTCTTTTATTCTGGGTAATGGATATCTGTTCTTTATCGTTGCTTGGTTCAACATCCGGTAGTCCACACACAGCCTCATGGATCCATCCTTTTTCTTTACAAACAACACTCGAGCTCCACACGGTTACTCGCTAGGTCTAATAAAACCTTTCTCACATAGCTCGTCCAACTATGTCTTTAACTCTATTAATTCCACTGGTGCCATTTTGTAGGGCAGAATGGCTACGGGGTTAGTGTTTGGATGCAACTCTATCTTGAACTTCAATTGTCTGTGTGGTGGGAGTCCAGATACATCATCTAGGGAACACATCTGCGTATTCTCATACCACAAGTATCTCCTATATCTCACTAAGCCTCTCTGCATCATCTTCTATCAACTGTCTGAAGTCCTCTTTCTGTTTGATAGCATGTAGCATAGTTGTCCTCGGACTTCTTGGCAATTTCTGTATATCCCCATTTATTTTCAGTATCTCACTAAAGGTAATCTTACCATCACCCTGCGTTTCTGACAGTCGATCTATGCCTGATATTGGGTCAAACAGTCCATTCCCAATATCACATCATATCCATTAAAATGGAGTGCATAGAGACCAGTTGGAATCAGCTTATCCCCAAACCTTAGGTCACACCTATAGTACTTCTTTGAACTCACAGTACCCCCTATGGGTGTGGCTACATCCAATGTTACAGCCAATGGGCTTGTCACTAACTACACCCTATTCACTAGGTTTTCAGAAATAAACGACCTTGTGGCACTCGAATCAAACAAAACTTATACAACAACACCAAACAACAATAACGTACCTTCCACTATAGAAGTGGGGTCGGTCTGAGCGTCTACAACATACAGTCTGGCTTGGTTTCTCTGCGGTGGTTGTGGCTGTGTCTGCTGCCTCTGCTAAAGGTGATTACCTTGTCCACGGTTCCGTTGCTGTTGGGGTGCTAGGACCTTTGCTCTAGTAGGACAATACTTTGCAATGCGCCCTAGCTGATTGCATGTATAACACAGCATTTGCTTTCTAGCCTGGTCTTTTTGATAATTTCTTGCACAGTCGTGTCGAGCCTGCTATGCCTGTGGTTGTCATTGAGGCTGAGGTGCTCTGTGCCCCTCCTGTTTGCTCGGACTCTTCTATGAAGGTCTCATTGCTTGCTCTGACTTGGTCCACAATCTGCACCCTCTCCACAACATCCATCAAAGTCGTCAACTTAAGCGGTGTCAAGATCTTTCTTATCTCCACTTTCAAACCCTCAATAAAACGATCTGCCTTGGATTGCTCATCCATGATCAAGATAGGAGCAAATCTGGCTAGCTCTATAAATCTCTCATCGTATTCGGTGACCGTCATGGTCCTCTGCTTTAAGCTGAAAAACTTTGACTGCAGCTGTCTGTTTCTTGCAGTGGAGAAAAATTTATTATAGAACCTTGTTTTGAAATCCTCTCAAGTCATGACTGTCTGATCAATGGTGGGATCATTCACAATCATCTCCCACCAATGGTAAGCTGGCGCTACCAACTGATGCATTGTCAATGCCACTTTCCTAGGCCCAGATGCCCCCATAGCATCCACGTGCTTATTCATCTCTGTGAACCACCTATCGGCTACCATATAATCACCAGTCCCCTCAAAAGTACTAGCACGTAGCTTCTGGAACTCCACCAATAGATCCTTCTGCTCCATTTCAAACCCAACAAATCTATTCTA
Organism: Tinospora cordifolia; assembly: GCA_030144865.1. Taxonomy (NCBI): domain Eukaryota; kingdom Viridiplantae; phylum Streptophyta; class Magnoliopsida; order Ranunculales; family Menispermaceae; genus Tinospora; species Tinospora cordifolia. Next base: position 30,521 of record JAJIYU010000137.1, on the reverse strand, counting down.
TGGTACTGCCTCCATGGAAGTGGACCTCTGACAGACCTGAGGTTGAGCCTATACTGGTAGCTCTCTCGGTAACTATAGCTGCACCTGTGGCTATACCAGTACTGATGGCTGTGCTAATGCTGATGGCTGCTGGGTCCTCATAGCCTGCTCCATTGCCCTTTGCATCATCTCGGTGATGGCCTCTGGCGTTAGTGTAACCACCACCGGTGCTAGTGCCACAGGAGTGCCCTCATTACTATGCCCCGTTTCGGCTCTATCCCTGCTTCTATCCATACCTCTCATGGGTCTACATCGACCTCTCGGCATTATCTACAAGTCAAAGATTTATTTCAATATTTAACAATTTAATTGTGTTAAAGCAAAAAATTTTCAGTATCCAGCTATACCCTTCACATCGTCATGTTATTGTAACTCTAAATTCAAGTCTCTAAGTGTTCGATTTGTTTCAGTGGTCTAAGAGTTTATCCTTTTAAGTCAACAACAATCTGTTTGTTTCTGGGTACAAGGATTCATGTATCAATACTCAAAATAATCATACTGCATATGTAACATACAGGCACACAACAACCAATCAAACAATGCACGCTAGCATAATGGAACCAAAATGTCCATTACGATGAATATAATTCTGCCAAATCCTGGTCTTTAAGGATGACGCAAGACCCACAGTATGCGATTGTCCCATACCAGTAGAATACAGTGCATGCAAGTTCTTCCAGAAAGTTCATTCATTACCCATTACAATTTCGTAAGTGTTTCGCTCTCTAAAGCTAATGCAAGACCCATCATACGCGACCATCCCATAACAGTAGAATACAATGTGTACAAGTTCTGCCCAAGAATCAATTACTCACCATACATGGTATGTCATTCTTTGAATTCAGGATTTCTCCATACCTCTAAATCTCTATGCATCCCATACTACATAGAAATTAGAAATACAAGATCATCCTGGATCGAGTCCTGACTAAAACAATTGTATGTTTTCATTTTATAAGTTTCTAACTTATGTCCTAAAAGTTTTTAATTAATGATCTATGGTAATCTCGAGACAACACTCGGTCTCTACTGAGACCTATGGTCTCTGTAATTGGCAATTCCTATTTCACTGCTCGAAATTTTTAAAACTCAGTGAAAATCCTTTTCCAATGAAAGTCAAATCCAATGACCATTTCATTCCCGTGAAAAATCTATTCCCAAAGAGCTACTAACTGAGCTTTGACTTTTCCCAATGAGCTACTAACTAAGCTCTGATACCAGCTTTGTAACCTCGGCTCTCGGTCCCACGGGTTCCCTAGGGCTCTGTGCAGAGAAGACACACCCCCTCGATTGGGGAAGCCACTGTTGTATCATCTATTGAGAGCTGGCGGTGCCATATCGTCTACCCAGAGCCAGCGGCGCCTTATCGTCTGCCAAGAGTTGGCAGTGCTACTGAAGTCCATCTACAACTCTCTATCTCTTTCAGTGAAACATTCCAATAAAATTTTCAATGATATTTAGAAATAATTTCAAAAATAGACAATTTGTGTAACCATCATTTTCTCAAGTAAATAAAATGATTTAACAAAAATATTTGGCCTGAAGGGCCCTAATCCAACACTACATAATAGTTTAAAATTTTCAGAAGTAAATTAAAATACTTAAAGTGTCTGAAAATCTGTCAGCACAAAAAGGAAAGATAAGGGGAACGTGCCTAGTTCAGATTAAATACCAATGTTAAACAAAAGATATGAGAACCTCCACAATGGGGTTTCGGCAAGATAGTAGCTTTCTATGGTGTCGGTCGACTCACACAGCTTTAAGGGTCACCTGAAAAAGAAAGGGAGGTGAGCTCGAGAGCCTAGTAGATCATACCTATACATTGCTAGCATTATTTAAACCAGAAAACAAAACATGCAAGCACTTTCATTACATTAGGCGTTTCACACATTCAGTTATTTTGTTGTAACCTAAGACCAAAAGTGTCCATAACCCTCTCGGTTAGCCCCTATGGTCCAAAAGCGAATCCGGGTACGCTATACAGCTATACCGTTGGGACCATAGTCTAAGCAAGGGGTAACGTTCTACGGCTATTACTAACTTCTGAAGACAATATCAGCTGTCATAGGCAACTCTTATGTGGGGGTACCTATGATACGCTCATGGCTCATCCATCGCAAGGAGACCTACGATGCGCTTGTAGCTCGTCCATCGCACCGGTACGTGTGTTCTTAATCATTCTTTAATCTTCTTTAGTTTCACAGTTCGTTCCAATTAATACCAATCATCATTCGAGAAAAAAATAAATTTTCAAATAAAAGAGATTTGCATGCTTGAACATTCAAGAAATACTTCTATAGAGCTAATCTCTACGCAAGATATTAAAGCAAATAACAGGTCATCATAAATTTTCATTACATCATTTTAAACAAGAAATCACAAAATATCCTAGCATGCTTCTAGTTGCATTAAATATAAATACGCATCACGTTTTACATTCAAAATCTAAATAAGGCTAGGGAGTGGGGTAATCCCACGCACCTTAATTTTTTTTCAAGTCGCTCGCGCTTCTACGCCACCTTAATATTCTTGATCTAAAATTAAAATTAAAATAATTAATTAATTAATTTTCAAGTTCCTACTATTCATCCAAAAATGAATTAAAAATAATCTAAGGTTATATTTTAGACAAAGTAACCCCTCTACTATTATAAACTTTTAATTCAAAAATAGAGAATTCAAATAATTAATTCTCCCCTACCATTCATCCACTATAAATGAAAAATATTCTAGGGCTTAAATACCTTAAAACTTACATATCTATTTTTTTTTCTAACTTGGGATCTTTTCCAAAAATCCCCATTTCTACTTTAGTTTAGATAAATAAAATTTCAATATTTAAAACCATTTAAAATTTCCTTTAACTCTCAAATAAATATTTTCTACTTCAATAAGATGATTTTAATATTTGATATTTATATCAAGACTCTAAATAAATTCAATCTCCGATCATTCTTCTTTTCATATCAAAATCGTCCATTCATACCAAAAGTAAATTTATTACGAACAAAATAAAACTTCTAAATGTCCAACTCCCAATTACAAAGTCCAAAAATCCTCTTTTTTAACTATAAAAGATCCTGAACTTTCAAAAATTTATTCTTCAGATCCATAACAGGTAAATAATTCTTCAATATTAAATCTAAAGGTTCCAAACACTGAAACCTTCAATATGGCCTCCAAATACTAATTTTTCAACTACAGAGATTTCTAAAAATTCAAATCTCTTTCTTTGCATTCAAACAAATCGCTAAAATCCACATACAGCTTGCTCGCACAAATCTGGACTTGTAATCCTCATCTATCACCAATGCGAGCTTTTCAAACCTCCAAAAATTTGTTTTAATCAGAAATTCAGCACACATACAACTTAGAAACATGTAGATCTATCTCAAAACATGGTTTCAAGAGAGGATTTCATGATTATCTACGCGCAAGCTATTTCAAACGTGACTCCCCAGATTTCCCCTTTTGTTCCTTTTCTCAAACTAGATTTGATGCCTAAATCTGTTATGTATTCAAAACCAACATTCAGTCTCTCAAATTACAATCATAGAACTGCAAAAAAATCATTCATGTAGAAGGGAGAACAAAGTCACCAAGGTTCCAAACGGCTTCGTACGTCAAAACCTTCGAAGCCCTTGCAAACTTGTTCATCACAGATTTATGCTCTAAAATCCTCTCAAACAACCAACTAAAATTCTGATTTCTCTATTGAAGCTTTTTTGTGCAAAAATCTCAATCTAAGGCATCAAGTTTTCACCATTTTCATGCCAGAAAAATTTTAGATCATGTTGCTAAAAGGGTTCTCATGAATATGGTTTTGAAGTCAAGTTGAAATGGTTTGAATGTGTTCAAAAATCTTAGATCACAGCTAGGAAGAGTTAAGAACATACTTGGGACAGTTTAGGGTGGTTTAGAGAAAGCAAAAATGGTGCTTTGCACACACAAAATCAGATCTAGGGCTTCACTATCTCGGATTAGGGTTTGAGAACGAAAATGGAGGTTTTGATGTTCAAATCCCTTAAATCTCGAATAGGAACGATCGGTTAATTTTGGGACGATTTTGTGGGTGTATTGAAGATCTAGGGTTTTCGCGCTTTAAACTCTTAGAAATCCTCTCATTTCATTCTTCGTTCTTCTTCATGCAACTCACACACATAAAACACACCAGCATTCTATTTGTTCTTCACGCAGAACTGAAGAATGTAGCAACAATGCACCATCAATTGCTTCAATGAACCAGCAGCACCAACGCACCAACAACTGCTTCATTCCTCTTCTACACGGATCTGAACACAACAACAATAGCTTTGATCTTCTTCTTCATCGTGCAAGTAGATGCAGCAACAAACTTTTAGATCTGAAATTTCTTCATGCACGGTTGCGTTCCTTCTTTATGCAACAACGTCGAAACACAACAGCGGCTTTCATCTTCAAGCTCTAAAATGCATGGATTGCACAACAACACCTCTTCTTCTCTAGTTCGTGATTCACATCCAGCTGATCGCAAAAACCCCAATTTGATTTTTGCCCCAAATCACAAACGCACAACTCTCTTCTTTCTTTCTTGTTCATCAAGCCAAAGCCCTAATCCTGTTTTTTCTTTTTTTTTTCTACTAATCTATGATTTGTTTTGCAAACCCATCGTTGAGTTTAATCACCAAAATTTGATTTTTTTTATTTCCCCTAACATCATCAACCAATACTTCATTTTGTTTTTCAAACAATAATCTATGCATATATTTAAATAAAATATGATTTTTTTTCCACGAACCTCATATTTTTATCTTAAATATTATTAATCTTAAAAATCTATTTTCTGCACTATTGTAAAAACTATTATTTATTTTTAACCCAAAGTTCACATCATATATATGAAATCAAAATATTCATTTTATTTCTTGAGTGATCATTTTATAATATTTTTTAATTGCGAATTGTACGTGTTAAAAGTTTCGAGGTATTACACAGAAAGAAGCGATCTCAAGGTAAAATAACTCTCACTTTTTACTTTATTATTTTGATTCAAATAAAGTTTGCTTGAGTGTTTTTCTTTGATCTTGTATACATGTCACATAGAATATGTATGCTTATGTCTATAACGCAAGATCTATGATGCATTGTTATCATTCTTGTATGTTTAAATACGGTTGGAATATTTAAATAATATAGTTTTTTTTAATATAAGATTAAATAAAGATCCTAACCACGTACAGACACAAGGGCGGATGTTCGTCGTTAGCATTCTAACCAAAGGTTGTGAGGTAATAAAAGGTTCGAAGTTGATCCTACGTCAACTCTGTTGGTCTGAGTTTAGTATAGTAACCCTTTCTCTAGGGATCAAAATGCTAGGGGTATCCTTTTGGTCTTTAATGATAACTGAAATAATTTACTACTTGAATCATTTAATTTTTGAAAAGTGGTTGCTATGTATGTTTTATTTTGTCGAAATAATAATTTAAATATTTAGGATGATCCACTAAACTTTTTAGCTCACCCCTCTTTTTTCAACATTTCAAAAAATTATATCACAATGCTACTTGGAGAATATTTAGAAATTTTTATTTAAATTCATTGTAAGGTATGTGGGCCCAAATCAATTTATTTATTTAAAGTCCATTGTAATCAAGGGTTAATTTATCACTCTTGATTTTTTTAAAATTAATAAATGACAAGGAGTTTTATTTTATTCCATGGTGTATCAAATTTTCATGAATTGTTTTGTGGATAGACTAGTGTACATAGGAAGTCTCAAGGATATGGGACTTAGAAAGGAAAAAGGTTAATGTCGGATAACGTGGGCCCGAGTATGGGAGCGGGGTATAACAAACGTGGTATCAAAGCCATGGTTGTAGATGTCTTGGGCAAAGATTAAAAAGAGTTGACTAGTCAAGTAAGACCATTATTTGAATTGGTTTAAAAAGCCTTACCTCATGTTTTAGAAAGTGAAATTGTTTTGAAAAATTATTTTCAAAAAGAGATACATGTTTTTCAACTATTTTGTTCAGATACATAGATTGAGAGTCAAGCTGTTAGTGGGTAACCTTTGTCCCGAGTAAAGCAAAATATTGAAAGAAAAATGGGTTATCCCGTTCTAGAAAGTGTGGTTGCTAAGTAGACTCCGGTCTCGCTGCCTGTTCTGGAGGTTGTTCCACTAGCTCATACGAGTAGTTGGAGTTGAAGAACACACTTATTTTCTAGGAGAGAAAAACTAGTAGGTGGTAGTTAAGGGCAAGGAACTTTCTATAGTTTAAAGTAGATGTCGAAGGTAGTATCGAAAATAGATGAAGGTTGTCGGTTTGACAGAAGAAATTTTCAACTAGGATTTGAGACCCTAGATCTAGGGAATAGACCTTAGGTAGAGACTTGGGTGTTGCCAAAGGTTTCACAGTGGATCATGAATAAACTTTTAAAACATAAGTTAGAGACTAAAAATGTATGAAAAACAAACACTTTTTTGGTCAAGGCACGAGATCAAGAGGATCTTGTATCTCTGTTTTCTATGTGGTATGGGACACATAGGAATTCAGGGATATGGAGGAATCCTAGACTTAGAGAATAGTGAACCATCTTTGGTGAATGATTAAAGGCTTTGGACAAACTAGTTTCCCTATGTTTGGCTGGTATGGGACAGTCAAGTATAGTAGGGGTTGGGAAGCCTTGGAAATCAAGACATTTGCAAAATTGATTGAGTGTAGTAAAACCTTTGAGTAAAAGTTTATGTTGATGGGCAAGGATGGTATGGGACATTTGAACTTGGAGGTATAGATAGAAGGCTAGAATTTTGTTATGCTAGCGTCATTGAATGATTGAATACATGAGTTATTTATTTTTTAAATATGCATATATGAAACAAAATCATGTACTCAAGTGCAACAAAACTTAGAAGAAAAAACCAATAGGCCATTGAACAAATTGAGAACCTAGAGTCGTGATAGAGCGAACGAAACAAAAATCGCAAAAATCTGTACTAAATTAACTTGATTTATAGATAATGGTTGCACCCAAAAAATATGCTACCAACGCTACCACATCTGACAAGACTAACTCTCAAGGGTAGGAAGTACCGAATAATGTGGTTGAGACCCAGATGGAGAATATGCTAACAGAGGTCACAAGAAAGGGTCATATAACAGATCATGAAGGCAATACCTCAGATGATGCCTCAGGTGGCACCATAGCCGCAGGTAGAGGAGCCTATTTCGGTGTAGCAGCCAGTGCCAATACCAATATTCGAGGTCCCAGCTCGTCATGGGGTACAAGAGAATCTAGAAGATAGTGAGTAGAGAAAAATGTTGCTGGAGTTAAAAAACTTCTACCATCATAGTTTGATGGTACTACTGACTGCTTAACAGCTAATCGTTGGTACCAAAGTTGGAAGAACACCTGGATGTATCAAAAGTAACAAGTCCTAATAGAGTGGCGCTAGCTACCCATCAATTCAATGGACCAGCTAATAGCTAGTGACGGATGTTGAAGGCTAACCCGAACACCAACGTTAGAAGGATGAATTGGAAAGAGTTCAAGAAAATATTTTACGAGAAATTCTTCCGCGAAGCAACATTGACGAAGATGTAGGAGGACTTCTTTAAGCTAAACTAGAGGGATATGACGATGGCCGAGTATGAGGTCAAATTTACTAAATTGGCCAAGTTTTCATAGATTAGGGAGGAGAAAATGAAGGTCAACCGCTTCACTTAGGGTCTCAAGATTGAGATCCGAAAGACAATAAGGACCTTAGGCCCAAAAACGTACATAGAAGTCATAGAGAGGGCATTGACTTTAGATTAAGAGTTGAACTTTGAGTAGAAGTTAAGGAACAAAAATAAGAGGCCAAGAAATGGCAAATACCATCAAGGCCCTTAGAAGAGGCAGAACACCCATCAACAAAATGGTGGAAATAGGGCATCCAAGCCTTGCAATGAACAAGGCCAAACAAAGATGAACAAAAAGAGCAAGCAAGACAATAAGGGTTGTGTTATTATTGCAACCAGATGGGGCACGTGGTGAAGTTTTGTCCTGCCAAAGTCTAGGCCCCCCAACAGCAACAACACCAGAGAAGACGACAGAATTGACGTCTTTAATAACAATAACCCTGACAGAACAACAACCAAGGAAAAACTAGAACCAAAGCCATGGTTAGAATTAGGCTAGAGTGTTCACAATTGCTGAGGAACAGGTCCCCGCGGTGGAAGGTACATTCCTGTTATTTAATGTTGTTGTGAAACTGTTGTTTGATTCAGGTGTAACAAAATCCTTTGTTTTAGAAGAACTAGTTAATAGGTTGCAACTAGTAACGAAAACCTTGCCTGTAACTTTGAATGTATCCACGCCCATAAGAACTACTATCACTATAAAAAGAATATGTACATGTGATCTTAGATTTGGGGATAAGCTAATTTCAGCTAATCTCCAGGTATGATATGATATTGGGTATGGACTGGTTAGACTAGTATCAGGAACAAATCAATTGTCCTAAGAGAAGAGTGATGATAACATTATCCTCAAGAGAAGCCTTTAGAATCAATGGTGATATTCATAGATTACCTAGGAGCCCAATGATGGCCATGGTGAACTGCTTAAGGCAGAAGGTTAACCTCGAGAAACTCTTAGAAGAAGACTCTAAAGGACAGAAAGAGATACAGAGCCTAGAAGTAGTCCGAGACTACGAAAATGTGTTCCTTGATGACTTACCTAGACTATCACCAACTAGAGAGGTAGAGTTCAAGATTGAACTCCACCCTAAAACCAATTCCATAGCAATACTTCCATATAGTATGACACCAGTAGAATTGATCGAGTTGAAGGCTCAACTAAACGAGCTCTAGGAGAAAAGATTCATCAGACCAAGTAAATCACCTTGGGGTGCTCTGGTTCTGTTTGTGAAAAAGAATGACAGATTTATGACACTCTGTGTCGATTATCGAAATTTGAACCAGGTGACGATGAAGAACAAGTATCCCCTACTCAGGATAGACAACCTTTTCGATCAATTGAGAGGAGCCACTCATTTCTTAAAAATTGATCTTAGATCAGGGTACCATAAGTTGAGGGTTTGTGAATCAAACATTCACAAAATAGCCATTAGAACCCAATATGGAAACTTCAAGTTTACGGTGATGCCCTTTGATTTAACCAATGCCCAACAACATTCATGGACTTGATGAACTGAGTATTTAGGCAATACTTGGACCATTTTTTGTGGTATTTGTTGACGACATCGTAATATAATCCAAGTCAAAAGAACACCTAGAACATCCGAGGATCGTGTTGGAAACACTCAGAAGACACCAACTGTATGCCAAATACAACAAATGTGAATTTTGGATGAAGGTGGTCAAATTTTTTGGTTATGTAATATCAGTGGAAGGTATCTCTATAGATCCTAAAAAGGTGGAAACTGTTACAGATTGGAAACAACCTAAGATGGTCACAAAGATCAATAGTTTCTTGGGCCTAGTTAGATACTCTAGAAGATTCATATAAGACTTTATCAAATTAGCGAAACCCATAACCAGGCTGACTAGAAAAGAAGTTAAGTTCACTTGAGATGAGAAGAACGTCTGATCACAGCTAAATCCTCCGTGTTGTTGAGAAGAACGTCTCATAGAACAATGCCTTGAACTCCTCCCAAGATATCGCTAACTCGTCTATGGTGGGATCACTCATGATCATCCGCTACCAATGGTAAGCTGGTCCTACCATCAGATGCTTATCCATCTCTATAAACCATCTGTCTGCTACAATATGATTTGTTAGACCGTCAAATGTGTTAGGACGCCGCTTCTGAAACTCTGTCACTAGATCTCGCTGCTCCCTGTCATAACTAGTAGATCAGCTCGGTGTCACAATATCTATAGACACAACCCCCTGTTGAACTTGAGGCTGTATCAATGGCTGTGATGACTCAGGTGGATGTCGAGACCTCATGGCCTGCTCCACTACCCTCTAAATCGCATCTGTGAGCACCTCTAGTGACATCATAATAGTAGCCGGTACTGCTGTCTTCGACATACCCTCATCTTGATGTGCTAGCTCATCACTGGCCTCCTTTCTGAGCCTACCTCTACGAGTTCTACCTCTTCCTCTTCCTCTTGTGTTACAAGTCAAAAAATCATTTTCAGTATCCAACATTTTACTCATACTGAAGGAGAAAATCTTAACATTTGTAGACAAGCATAACTGCATTTCTACTTCAATTTGGATACCATAACTTGTGATAATAACCATTTTTAACCCACTTATTCCCTTTTATTTTCGTACTACTGTGACTCTAAATTCATATATCTTAATTCTCGATTTGTCTTAATGGCCTAAAGATTTATGCGTCTAAGTCAATAACATTTTGTTTGTTTCTATGTACAAGAATTCGTGTATCAATACTCAAAATAATATACTATATATATCACACACAAACACCTAACAAATAATCAAACAATGCATGCTGGCATAATGGGATCCATGTTCCATTACGGCTAGTATATTTACGCCAAATCTTGGTCTCTAAGGATAACACAAGACCCACTGTATACGACCATCCTATACCAATAGAATACAGTGCGTGTAAGTTCTTCCAAAGAGTCCATTCCTTGCCCGTTACAATTCCGCAAGTGTCTCGCTCCCTAAGGCTAACACAAGACCCACGGTATGCGATCGTCCCATACCAGTAGAATATAGTGCATATAAGTTCTACCCAATAATCGATCACTCACCATACATGGTCCGTCATTCTTCGAATCCAGGATTACTCAATACCTTTAAATCTTTATGTATCCCATACTACATAGACATCAAAAATACAAGATCCTCCTGAATCAAGTCCTAACCAAAACAAGTGTATTACGCACACATTATCAATCTCTAACTTATTTCCTCACAGCTTTTATTCAAATCCACTGAGCCTTGAAGACACCACCCAGTCTTTTCTTAGACCTAAGGTTTCAATACTTGGCTAGCTGATTCATCCGTTGAATCACCAAGTTCAAACTCTGTCTCACTTCTATGTGATGCCATCTGTCCCAAGTTTACGGACCTTTCCTAAGTAGCGCAACACTCGTAGAGAGTATGGCTCACTCACAGGGCTACTACCCGTACTTGAATCAAAATTGACCTTTCCAAAGTAGCTCATTACTCGTAAGGAGTAGTACTCAATCCACAGGGCTACTACCCGTACTTGAATTCGTCTACGACTTATAACTCGAGCACGTTGACATTACCTAAATCTTTTCTAGACTTCTATCTTCCTAGTAGATGGATTCTACTCATTTTATTCATTTTTCGAAAGTCAAATCCAGTAGAAATTCTTATCCAATGAAAATCAAATCCGGTGAAGTTTTCATTTATGTGAAAAATTTATTCTAGCACTACTGGCCAATCAAGAAATCTGTTTGGAATCTTTACCAGAGAGCTACAAACTTAGCTCTGATAGCAAAACTTGTCACACCCCTGACCCTCGAGCCAGACCCACTCGTCGCACCTTCGTCGGGCCTTGTGCAGCACACTGGCAAGCGAGCCCCTCGGCTAAGATGTCGCCTGCGAGGGTCAATGTTCGTTGGAGCACTGAGACGTGTGACTTCATTTGTTTTCTTTGAAACTCCAGTTCAAATCATCATTTGAAGTTTTTTTTTTTTTTCAAATTCCATTGATCAATAAAATTTTAGCATGCTTCAAATAGCATTCTAAATCATATTACTGGAATTTCGTAGGAAATAATACAAAAAATCAAAGTATCTGTGAAAGCTTTCAAATCTCAAATCATTTGTCTAAAGTCAATATGATTCAGATATATAATTTCATAATCAATAATTTCATAAAATCATTTACAGACATTTCTATGTATTCAAAATACTTCAAATCATGAAAAAATGTACCATTGTTCAACATATGATATTTCACAAATAATAGGCTCATTGGCCAAGGTTCCAAACAGTGTTTCGAAATACAAAACAATTCTATTTACACAAAAATGATAATTAGCTAAACAACATGCCCATGTTTAAAATACATAAAAACTGGAAGTAAAATCAAAACATAACAACTCTCTCTCAAAATACTCTCCACCACTTTCTAGGGTCTAACCAATCTCATTGAGCGCCATGCCCATAAGTACCTAAAAAATAAAAATGGGGTGAGGTCGAAAGCCCAGTCAATATTTCTTATATATCACTAGCATTATACAAACTAGAATACAAAACATACATACACTTTATTACATTAGGGCATTTCAAACACCTTATTGGTCTTTCTTGTCGATTTTTAGATTAACCGAAAAAGTTAACGCTCTTGGTATCCCTCGTTGTGATCCTAGAGCAAATTCGCGGGTAATGCCTAATGGTCGGCTACCTTCAGGATTACAATGCAAGAAGAGAGATCATAATGATTCACAATTCGAGTATCACATAGCTTGTCGCAGTTCGGCCCGGGCTTGGGATACCCACGATGACGCTCTAGCTACACCATAACAGGTCATATTTGTGATGTACCAGCAGACTGCCCATCACCCTGGTACATGTAGTTCTCAATAAACCATTAATCTTCTTTAGTTTTACAATCAATTTTTCATTCCATACAAGAACATCATGACATGCATAAATGATTGAAATAATCAATGCAACCTAAACTGTGCAATCATACAAATCAACATTTAACATTTCTATTTCTAGAAAGCATTTAACCAAACATCATGCTATCATGTCAATTCAATCCAATCAATTCATCAATTAATTCCTAGCATGTTGTTAAGTACAGGTAATGCAATCAAACATCATGTTTTATACTCAAAGTCCGTATAATACTAGTGAATAAGGAAGTCCCTATAATACTTGAAATTTTAGTGACGTAATAACTGAAATTTGAGTTTAAAACACATTTTATTAGCACATATAAGTATATATTTATGTGTATATATATACATCATTGATATGCAATTAACTAATTAGCATAGAAGTACAAAGGGATATGCATTAATTAATATGAGACATATAGAAATGTTGGATAAATATACGCTTCTCTATTTGAATAAGAAAATAATATTTTTAGTATGATATTAATATAGAAAAGTATGTGTATAAAATATTAATTAGATGTACTCATAAAAATAATATTTTGTTTAGTATGATAGTAATATACATAGAGAAGTATATGTGTAAAGAAAATATATTCATGAATGAAATATCTTATTTGGTGTGATGTTAAGGTATGCATATGTAGGAAATGATAGTCCCACATTGGAAAGATAGAAACACTAGTTGAAAGAGGGCTCTATATAAACCCCCTACTCTACCCATTTCATTCATCCCAAAGACAAGAGTTAAAAATTCCTCTTGCTCTCTCTCTCTTTGCCTCCTTCTTGGCAACCTTAGTCCTAGTTCTTCCTTGCTTGAGCTATTCTAAATAGTTCTCGAGGTAATACCAACGAAGTGCTACAGAGATTTTAGGAATCTCAAGGTGAGTTTCTTTCCTTATTTTGACTTAGATAATGCTTGTTTGTTTTGTTAGCTTGATTTTTTTATTCTTGTTCTTTGCACTTATGTCATTCAATTATCATGTTGCTCATGACCAAGAAAGTATGCTCTGTAGTTGTGTCTCGAATGATCTTTTACATTAGAAATCGAAAATTTGTGCTTCTGTTGATTTATGATGTTATGTTGTGGTATGTTTAATTACTGTTAGAATATATATTTACTATGCTCTTGCATACAAAATAAGATAAAATAAGATTCCAACTACGTACCGGTACGGGGGACTTTCTGTGTTCCATGGAGAATTGGAACTGGCTGTCAATACTGACACCAGAATGAAACGAGTTTCAAGAATGATCCCACTAGAGATGGGTTTGAGTTTCAGAATTGATCTCTCTCCCTAGATCTGGAGCACAGAAGTCACTCTCGTTCGGTCTAAATTACGACTGAGATAATATATTATTTGAATCGATTTAATCTCTAAAAGTGTTTGATATGCTTGCATTGTTTGGTTGAAATAATGAATTAAATAGATGGAATGATTTACTGGGCTTTTTAGCTCACCCCCCTATTTTTCACATCTCAAGGAATTAATCAACTTACGAGGAGATTTATCTATTGAAAGTTTTTATTTATTTCAATGTAGGGCGCATCAGCCCAAGCTAAATCATGTATTTCAGCTTTGAATTTATTTTTCGCTTTAATAGATCATTGTACTTAGAATTTTCGAATGAATAAATAAAGAATCTTATTTACTATGATGTCATTTTGTACATAGACTAATGTACACAGGAACCCTAATGGATTTGGGTCTAAGAAGAAGAAAATGTAGTACGGGCCCGTCTCCCGGGCATCCCAAGATTTTTTATCAAAGAAAGTTAGACCATCAGATTACGCAGAAGATGAGACTCGGGAGGTGGGGTGTTACAGTCTCGCCCACTTGATAATGCAGAATGATCCTTGCGCCTACTCGCGAAGATTAATGCTCAAAGTCCAAAATCTGAAAATATAAATTTCATCATTTACTTAGAAGGGTTAAAAATCCAGATTTTCCTTTTTACCACCTTAGGGTGCAAAATTATAGTAAACGCATTCCAAATTAAGAATATAATGTATTAAAAACTGACCACTACTTCAAAAGATGAGTTAATCGAGTTTTATTACCTATCAAAGGAATTGCACCTCTAGAAACCCTCAAAATAGGTGAAATTCTTCTAGATTCATCAAAAACTGCAAATGAACAATTAAAACTTCCAGAATTCAGTTCTAAATCGACAAACTCTTAGTTTAGAAGGAATATCCGAGCTTACTTTGTTCAGGGTTGCTTTATAAGTCGAGAACTCTCAAACCCTTAGTTTTTGATACTGAATTTGTATAATTTTTCTAAATAAATACACAGATCTTGAATTAAAATGATTGAGAGGTTAAGATTCCTACCTCAAACCTTTAGATCCTCCTTGAATCAGCTTTAGATCGTCTCTCTGAAGCTCTAGGATAATTTGGGGAAATCTGTGCATGAAATGACGAAATTAGGGCTTGAACTTTTTTAAATATTGCATGATTATCGTGGTCGACACTTTAATGAATGCAACCACTAATGTGACTTTTTTTGTGATTTTCCTCCGATGACCGCAGTCGGCCATTCAATGACCACAGTTGCCAGTGCAACATTTTTTTGAGTTTTTTTCCCAATTATATGACATTCTAATTTATTTTATTTTCATAAAATACCATATAATAACCATTTGAACCATGTTTTCAAACATTTTTTTTACATTTATTTTATAATTTTTAAAAATTTATTTTTCATGTGTATGCATTTGAAAAATTTGGAGTATTACATTAAACCACTACCGCAGTGTCAGCATCACCACGCTGATACGTGGTTATATCTCTTAATCATCTTTATTTAGTAACCACTAACATACCCATAGTATCATTATCCCAAATATAAATAAACAACACATTTTAATAAGCTTCACAATGTACATATAGCATATCATCTAAGCAATATTTAATATTTATGAATCACACAACATGCTATCAACATTGTAAAAGCCAAGGAATCATCCTAACAACTGTCAGACATATCCCCAGCATGATTCTAAACATTCAATAAAATTTAACAACCAATCATGTTTCATATTTAAAACTAAAATAATACTAAAGAGTATGAGTATTCATTTCCACCTTTGACGCTTAAATCTTTTTGATCTTAGTATTTCGAACCTTCTCTAGTCTTCAACCTTCTTTGTTCACTCAAGGAGAAAGCAAGGAAACTCTTTTTCTCTTGAGCTAGAAGAGAACAAAGAAGAAAAAAGAAGAAGAGAAGAATGAGGAGATTCTCTTTCTCATGAGAATGAAGAAGAGAAGAACGAGATAGGATGCTTTGAGGGGAAGAGAAGGATGTTATTTATAGGCATCCTTAGCCAATCACCTTATTCTACTATTCATATTTTAATATATTCTACCACCATACTACTCATATTTTAATATATCCCACCACCCTACTCCACTATTCATATTTGAGATTGTAGTCTATGATTATAATAGAGTATCATCTTTTGGTTGAAAATTGGGAATGTGAGTGCATTGAAGGTGATGGAAAAATAGTATATATTTTCATGAAAGTTTGCTTATGCATCATTCAATGTTTATAGCAAAAAGAAAAAGAAACAAAAAGAGAGATAAAGAGAAAGAAACTATGCTAATTTGGCAAAAAAAGAAAAAAAGTTTGGTGTTGTAGTAGTCTAGAAACGAGCAAATGATAATGTGAATATGTGATTTTTATAAATTAAAAAAATCAAATAAAGTATTACACATATGGATGAAGTTTTTGGTTTAAATGTAATGTTGGAAAGTGAAATCAAAGTCTACAAGATATTTGCAACTTTAAACCTTGATCTGGCATTACAATCTAAAGAAGTATATAATTTACATTAATGGAAAGTAGTGTGAAAGGATTTGCTTTAGGATTCTGAGTACATTATCTATACAATATGAAATTTAAGGCAAGAGAAATAGGAGCAATTTAAAATGGACTATTGCGTGGTGTGGCCAATGGGCAGCTAACAAAACTGTGAAATTTCC
This sequence comes from Tinospora cordifolia, assembly GCA_030144865.1. Classification (NCBI taxonomy): domain Eukaryota; kingdom Viridiplantae; phylum Streptophyta; class Magnoliopsida; order Ranunculales; family Menispermaceae; genus Tinospora; species Tinospora cordifolia. Next base: position 13,929 of record JAJIYU010000137.1, on the reverse strand, counting down.
TTGTTGAGGTGTGACATCCTAATGGGTGGGTGGCATACAATATTTGGACTTCCATGAACCCTACACATATTAATTATGCACCACATTTTAGAAACAAATTGGAGAAGAGATTAGAACGATTAAAGTCAGGGTCGTTCCTAAGTTCTTGGAGGCTTATTGCGAGGTGATAATTTGGAGCCCTAAATAAAAAATAGAACTAATTAAGGATTGATTGAGTTTGTAGAGTTAATTATTATAGATTAAAAATAACATACTTTTAAACGTTAAGAAAATCGATTTGTTCTTATTGAAGGGAAAGAAATGTTTTTCAAAATTGAAGGAAAAAAAAATATAATTTCTTTTAATGAATTTTCATTTTATATATAAAATAGGCCCCCAAAAATAAGGGGTTTGGGATACTACCCTTTGAGCCCCTACTTGGTGTCAGCCCTTAAGGGTTGAAGAGAATGGACGTAGAAACAAAAACGAGATTAAAAGATTCTAGAGACAAATGATATGGGGATTTCTTTTCATGTTTATTTTTTCATTGCCAAATGATGATTTTGTATTTGATTGAATTTCTTACTCCAAAAGGCCTTCAAATATTTTCATGGAGGGAAAAATTCTAACATTAATTATCATCATTGTGGGTATTACCCAATAAGATGATTAGTTAGTCAATAAATAATTTAATTATATGAGAAGCGCCACAAAATCATCAATTTACCTCAACTCTCACTGTCATTTGAACCAACACGGCAACCCTTTTACTTTGTCTTCAACAATTAAAGCTTCATATCATCGACTATTTGAATATATATCGTTTAATATGTAGTGGCAATACATTAATTCACCAACTAAACTAATCAACTGTCTCTGTCTGCTGCGATGTTGGACCACGTGATCTTAGCTCACCACGTTCACAAACAAACAAAACCTACGCTACGTATCTAGCATTTTGCCTAATCATCTTCCACTCTCGCTGCCGCTCTCACTTAATCCACCATTTTCACTTTCTTTTTCTTCTCAAAACCCTAAAAAACCCAGCTTTCTTACCTCGCATTACCTTACTCAAACAGAGATAACATGCTTCCTACGACGGTTAACCGAATTGGCGGGAAACTCTAGGGCTTCTCCAACGCCGTTGCGGCTGTAAGTTCCGTCCTTTAAACCTTTTCATTTCAAGTTTCAACTCAATTCTCAAGATAATTGTTTCTGTCTACGACTTTATTTTCCCCAAGTACATCATGAGCTTTTCCTGCTGATTTGCTGTTCCCAGTTTTGGCTTCTTGGAAATCCATGGAGGATTTAAGGGTTTCCGATGATGAATCAATGCAACCCACTGTTTCCCCTGGGAGAAGTGAGAATCTCGGGGATGATATTCTTCAAGATTTGGATTCTTATTTACTAGAGATCAATGACCGGCTAACAATTTCGAGGATGGTTAATGATTCTGTTGTTAAGGGAATGGTGAATGCCGTCGTGGAAGAGTCAGCTGAGAGAATTGCTCGGATAGACGCGGAATTAGCATCTTTGAAAGATAGAGTGCAGCTTTATGAAGCGGGTGCCTGCGGAATGGAATACTCTGGTAAGTTTTCGAGCGCTGTATCTGAGCAGAATTGTGCTGAACAGTGTTTGGATAATCTGAGAGTAGCAGCGGAACAGCAATTTCAAATTCTTCAGAATGAAATTAATAGCAACAAAGGGTATAGATTGGTGCACGAGTCCTTCAATCACAACCTCTGTATTTTGAAGAATATCCTGAAGGTGGTCTTTGAACAGGCTGATAATGTTGTTTCCTTGTCTAAGATGTCTACTTATGAGTGGGAAAAGGACCACGAATTTCAAGATGAAATTGAAGCCATGGTGATTCAGAATTCAATTAGAGGCTTCCAAGAGGAATTAGAAGCAAGATTATGGGAGCAAGGTGCCGTACTTTGTGGTGGCCACAATAAGAACAAACTGGGAAAAATCAGGCAGCTTTCGGGTTTACGCCAAGAATTAGATGCTCTTTCTAGGTCTTTATCCAGTCCTGAAATTGTTCAGCTACCTCCTCACATGGTTCATGAAGATGGTGAGGAATGGAATACTGGTAAAAGGAAAGATCATTTGCACCGCAACTTATTGAGCAATCACACAACACCATGCAACTCCCTAAAAGAAGCTAATGGTAAGCACAAGGTTTCTAAGAATGCCACACCTGATAATTTGGACTCAGCTCAGCTTAAACACATGACAAAGGATGAGTTGATACACTATTTCAAAAATGAAATAACTGAGATGAAACGGAACCACGAATCTTACGTGCAAGAGCTAACGGAAGATTATTTTAGTCTCAGGAGGGAATACTTGAAAGAAACTGGCCGTTCTTCTTCTTCCAAGAAAGATAAAGAATTTGAAGCTTTGAGAAAAAAGATCCCTGAAGTAATTATAACATTAGATGATATTCTCACAGAGAATGAGAAGGCATCTATGAGTCATGACAATGATGCGATTATAGACACCTTGAAATGCAGAATAGATGGTCTTGTATCTGAGAATCACGATCTCAAAGATGCACTTAAAAGTAAGAGAAAAGATATCAAACTTTTAGCATCACAACTCTCTAGTGCAGAAGATGAAAAGTTGCAACATTCTTTTTCAGAGGCAAACTTGTTAAAACAAAAGGATGAGCTTGAGCATCACTTGAGAGATGCAAAGATAGAAATTGCAATTAGAGAAGGCATCTACAAGTGCTTTGTCAGAGAGCTAATTGGCAAAATAAAATGTAATATAGAAGATGTAGAGATGGAATTTACAGCTATGCTTGAATTTTGTGAAATTGTTTTTGGAGCAGCTGTCAAAGATGCTACTGATTCAATTCAATGTGACATCAAAGATTCTGATATGGAGTTCATCATCACGCAAGAAATGTGTGGGATTATCTTCAAAGAAGCAGTTAAAAATGCTAAGGGTGTATTTGATTTACTGAAAATGAAATATGAAGAAGAACATGAACAGAGGGTTGCTCTTGAAGCATCACTCAATGCTGTTCAAAAGTCCTTGATCTTGGAGATTGAAGAGAAAGAGAGGCTGAAAGGGGAGATGCTGGAGGAGAAGAAAAAATTGGAGTCCCTACTGATGAAAGACAAGGAACGCTTTGAAGTAATGAATCAGGAATTTACTAGGTTAAGAGGTCATGCAAACCAGCAGGAAGTCTTAATAGATGAGAGTCATAGGGAGTTAGTTTTGTTAAATGGTCGACTGGAGGATGCTGTGGCTCAAAGGTTAAAATGTGAAGGTGAAATAAGTGAGCTGGACCAGAGGCTTAAACTGGCACTGAAAGACTTGAAGGAAGCAAATGAAGGAAAGATGATGCTTCGTGACATTATTCAGGAGAAGGAAACCGCTTTATCATTGTTCCAGTCAAAGGAAAGGGAGCACAGAAAACAAATTAAATCTACTATTCTTTCTGTTGAAAGAATACTTAAAACAACTTCTGATTTTGAAAGCAGAGTAGTGAAAACTATTGAAAATAATAATATGAGGTACTTTTTATTACATCTTATGCGGATTAGTTTTATTACCATGAATTATTACTACGAAGTTATGATCATTTCCAGAAATGAATTTAACCCTGGTTTGCTGCATAGAGAGCTGACTTTTATTAAGATATTTGTGTTTCTTGTCTTCATCAATGTAACCTATGCATGCATGAAAATTAGGATATTCGTATTTATTATTCTATTATGTTCTCAGACTATAGAATTTGTTCTCATAAAATTGCAATAGAATTTTAGTTTAGACGCCTTCTACTAGGGACTCGTTTGGGCATCTGCTAGGTTCCAGTGGCAGCTGTTGTCAATTTGTTAAATGACATCTTTGTAGAAGTGAACTGAGAGATACTATTTTTAAAGCAGTAGACATGATAAATTTGTATTTTCATCTTCAAACTGTGGAACTGTTGGTTGATATTTCAGCTTATATCAGATTGTACTTCATGTTAGTGGACAGTTGTTGAAATGTCTATATTAGAAATGCAATTAATTGTGAATTCCATGTTGCTCACTGTTGATGCTGTTTGAATATGACACATGCCTTTCTTCTATGCATGAAAAGTTTACTCTATGACATTTTTGCCAAAGTGCGGAAATTAAACTTTTAAATCTATAGTTATCACTTTCAAATCCATGGTTATCTTTTATTTTAAAAATTTGTTATGGCAAACATAATAATGTAAGTAGTTTAACCAAATTTCATTCCCTTCTATGTTTTATATTTTTGGGCTTACTTTATATTTTCTCCACCTTACCCTATCAAATCCTTAGTTTTCTCTTTTTAACTCTTTTCCATTTTCAAACAAACCAATGTATTCTTAGTCTTGCATTCATAATAATTCTAATTAATGTCCCTAATTTAAAAGTTTGATATATATAATCATATTTTACTCCCCTCTATGTCACTGTTATATAGAATCAGTTTTCGTATACAATTACATTAATGTGCAGCACACGTGATACGCATGTGAACATTAGCCATGGAACTTTTTGGTGCACGTTGCTTCAATTTGCTAACACATTTTTTTCTTAGAATTTCTGTTGATGGCAACTTTCTTTTTATTTGAAAGCTTGTGCGAAGAAAATTCTGATAACTACTAACTTTTGTATACAGTTTGCTATCATTACTTCTATGCATAGGAATGTACATTTTTGATGCCAGCAAACGGATGAATGTATGGATTCTGCATCTAATATTGCTACTACAGAGTTGGTTATGTCTTTTTTGTTGCTAATCTAAAATTTATGTTTCGCTTCTTCTCAGGCTGGAAAACATGAATTCTCAATGTGATCCACTTATTCGGAAAGTTAATTCACTCAGGACAATGGAGTTGGTTTATAAGCAGAGACTAGGAAGAAGGTATTCTGATCTGCAGAAGGCTGAAGCAGAGGTATATGGATTTCTATTTTCTCTTCTGTTCTTTTCAAATATTTTGCCTAGTGGTTTTTGTTTATTTTGACAAGAAATATGATTGTCACTGAAGTGGTATTAAACAAATCTTGTGTCTATTGCAATTTTCTTCCTAAATGATTCGACCATGAATTTGAAGCTGCTTGAACGAATATGTTTTAGAAATGAAATACTCTTTATTGAGGAATCCTATTTGTTATATTTAATAGATGTATTTTTGAGATAAAAAAAAAAAGTGAATGTTAAGGAGATCTGGCATTGTTGAGCTATTAGCAATTATGGAGTATCCTATCCAGAACAGAAAAGGCGAGTTTGATAAACAAGCTATTAAATATAGTTCCCTACAATCAACACGTTGAATCGTCAACAAGAAAAGGAAAAAATAAAAAGAAGAATTTTCCCAGATCTTGGTCCCTTAAGTGAAGTTATATGTTATCGACTTTAAAGGTATCTACCATGTATCATTTAGGACTCAGATAATCTAAATAATAAAAAGAAAAAGCGAAAAAGTAGTAAAGAAGTGTAGAAAATGACGAAGTGAGCATTGATCACCTACTACATTTTCAAAGATGTTATAAATAAAAAAAATATAGTTTATGGCTAGTAAATTAAACAATTTGTTAGAGATTTCCCGTCTTCGAAAAGCTTGTGGATGGCTAATAGTTGGGAATTCATCTTGTAGACTTCAATTTCTCATATCTTCAACAAGCTAGTTTGCTCACATGCTACATTTGTAACATGAGCGTAAGTAAAAAGAAAGATGGTCATCCTTTTCTTTTATCTTAGTTTAACTTTATAAAATATATGGTTACATTTGCATAAAATAATTCAATTTGGATTGATTTGGATGCTTAAATTGTTACCTTTGATATGCCATTAGTATCTTATTCTTTTTAACCACCATGCAATGAGAAAAAATGATTGTCTTACACTTCTATAATGAGATCTGATTTTTGGCATTTATAAAGAAAATGATAGATTCTTAAAATCCTATTGCAATATCTATGTACCTGGACCTAACAATTTGTTGTATGGATTTTCTGTTTGGGTTCAGGTTGATCTATTGGGTGATGAGGTTGATGCTCTTCTAAGCCTTCTGGAAAAGATATACATAGCACTCGATCATTATTCACCTGTCTTGCAGCATTACCCTGGGGTAAGATAAGGTCCTTAATGTTTCTTTAACTGAACTTTTCGTTGTTTTCTTTTCTTTTATTTTTAAATAGTAGATTTTTTTAAAGCGTTTTAAAATAGGTGCTCCAAAGCAATAGTAATTATGCTTGTGTGCCAGATTTGTTTAATAAATTAATGACAAATATTCTGACACAAAACTATTTCAGCCTTCTGAAAGCTTTGTGGCTTATCTTTATAATCTATATGTTATAATAGAAGAGGGAGTTGATAATTACGCTGTTAATTTTTTTTTCAGTTGCCCAAATTTTAATTTTTTTTTGACCATTTTACCCCTTATGTTTGAAAGTTTTATGCTACTTATCCATTACTAATTTTTTTTTTATTTTTAAAGTAAGATATTATTTTTCATTATTTTTTAAATAATAATTTGTATATGCATATATGTCTAAGATAATTTGAATTTATCTATTCTATGTATCACATTCATTAATCATTAATCATTTACCAATGAGTATATTTATTTTAAGTTGTTGTCTATTTATAAGAATTCACCTCTCCTTTTCTGAATTTAGTATTTCTTAAATAAATTTGTGTAAATGAGTTTAATGTTAAAAAATTGATATAATCAATTGTAACATATTAAATTTTATAATTGAACTAGTTATTTATATCATATAAAATAACTTTTAAAAGACATATTATTTACCTTTTAATGAATGTTATACGAAGTATGAAATTGTGTTATTTCTAATGAATTTACTTATCTTATAAACTTTTGTTTTTTATTTAAAAGTTAATTATGGAATATTTTTTCATATACTATAGGTGTAATAATTAAATTGCCATTGTTATAATATAATTAAAACTTTTACAATGTATTTAACATGACAGATTTTTAAAATGTTATAGTTTATATTTTTACCGTTAATATTAAATTAGTTTAAGACAATCTGATTGATGATTTAATTATTTAACTCAAGTTTATTATTTTCATTTTATTTACTTCATGTTGATTTTTTTAATCTTTGTTATAATATTTGTCACCTTTTAATAGAATTTTTCTTTAACATTTTATTAGTTTTTTTTTTCTTGTGTTGTGTAGACTTCTTTTTTAACATTGATAAATACATTAAATTTAAATTCATAACTTTTTTTTATTTAAATACATAAAACCAACTTTTGTTCAATTCAAGTTGATTATATTGTATTATATAATGTTATGTTATATTTTTATTTTTGTTAGAAAAATTGATGTTTTGTTAAAGTTTATTAGTTGAGTTTTGTTTGCATTAAATGGTTAAATATAGTCAAAGATGAAAAAAAAAATTAATATATTTTATTTTCTCAATTTCACATCATTTATATGATAAATTCTTGAAAAGAGTTTTGAGTTAATGCATTTTGCTTTCTTGGAATTATTTATGTCTTTATAATTTATTTTGTTTTACTTTTGTTTTTTATTAGATATTGTTGAATGTTTTTTTAATTATTTTTAATGCATATCTTATCAATCCTAATTATAAAGATTGTGTTAATTTTAATGGATATATGCTACTACCTTATTTTTAAAATTTTTAATGTCAATGTGTTATTTTTTCCTTAGAATATATTCTTTAATATATTAATTTAACTTTTATTCATACATATTAATATATACGTCTTAATGACACACACTGAATATATTTTTTACTTGTTATTTTATAATGCCATGGTGGTTGAATTATATATATTTTTAATTCTTTAATTATTTCAATGTAAGAGAATCATTATGATAATTATATATAATTATACATAATTATAAAAATAAATTTAACTATAATTTATGATGATAATTATTATTATTTATCAAATTTAAGCAAATAGGGTTTTCTATAAATCATAAATATGTAGTGTAAATTTTATTATTCTATTTTAGATAACAAATTATGATATTTTTGTTATGTAACTTGTTTAATTAATTACAAATTTATATATGAAATTTATTTACATAAATCAAACTACTTTTTTGTGTCGAGAAAAATATTTAAGAATCTTAATATATGCTATCGAAAATGCAACATGTATATAAATGTTTATGAAATTATATACAATTCCTAAAAGTATAAACCTTTTTTTTGTGGTAAAATTTATTGAAATGATTATTCTTAACTGCGCATCAAAAGACTATTGTTAACTTATTTTATATAACTTCATTTTTTATAAAATATTTGATGATATTTTATATCATTTTACTTCATTAATTATATAAATACCATTAGTGCTCCAAAAGCAATCTTATTATGCGTGCAAAGCATGTGACCAAGCTAGTATCATAAAACAATTAAGTTGTGCCAGTCTTGCTTAGCTTAGAGACTTTTGTAAGTTGTTGAAACTCTTCTTTTATTAAACCATTATGTAAATCGACATGAGCCTTCTATGAAACTAAGTGCTATTCTTTACTAACAATATCTATGATAATACCTAGGTGCTATGAGAGAGAATGATTCTTTTTGGTACCCTTTTATACCTCCAAATATAGTTTTGTGTAACTTTACATAAACTAAAATATTTTATAGGGGCTTCAATTTGTTACATATTGCACCCAAAAGAGGTGCACTACCAAGTTGTGTTCATTTAGTTATATTTAAATTCAAATAATTTTGTAGGTTCAATTTTGGTATAACATGAGAATGTGAAACCAATAGATTCTCTATAAGTGCCCATACTAGTAATAAATGGAGTTGATAGGAATCTCAATTGGTTACGTAATGCATCCAAAATAGGTGTGCTACTAAAGCTCCATTTGTGCCTTTTTGTAAGTTTAAATGTTTGATGTTTGTTGATGGTTATTTCTCTCTCTCTCTCTCTCTCTCTCTCTCTCTCTCTCTCTCTCTCTCTCTCTATATATATATATATATATATATATATATATATAGATACCCAAATAAAAAAAAACTTATCCAGTTCTCCACATTATTTCTTTCATTTGTTTATTTAAAATATCATTTTCTGGTTCCTTAGTTGTGTCTCATAAAACATGTCTTGTATCGTATACAAAGAAATAATATAACATATACATGTGTACTAGTGAATGTATGCATGCACTTGATTGGTTGCAATTATTTTGTTTTGGTTTAACATTTTGTATACTAAATTATTAATTAATTAAAATGCTCAATTAATTGAAAATTGTGCCATCTTCTCCTTTCTAGTTTTGTGTGTTTAAATATACCATGTTCATATTGTGAGTAGTATTATAAACCATTATTTTTATTGAAATTTTATAATTTTTAATCAAGATGTCTGTGAAATTCTACTCATGCTATAAACTCAACCTAATTAAGTTCAACTAAACCTTTCATGAAGGGCACAGGGTTAGCTACATGAATATGTTTCCTTCACTCTGCTTTATCTGGGGTTAAATCAACATGTAAATTACAAAGAGTTACATCTTTCTAATTAATTAGGCCATGTTATTTTAGGCTGCCTCTACCACTATCATTATTCTGGATTGTTAAAAGAATCACTTTTTTCCCATTGAAGCATCTTAAGGTTCTTCCTTGTACGTGTTTAGACCCCCTTAATCGATTCTGCTCACTTATTTCTTCAATCAGGACTGCTGCTACCATTGTTTGAATATTTTCCTTTCTAATTTTATTTTCATGTTTTGCCACGTATCCATCGTGACATGTGCATTTCCATGTCTCTAGCTCATTCATCCTATAAAACTACATTGAAGTGGTTTTAATTGAGAACATTTTCTTCGAAATGCATTCCAATGTAATGATTTTTCCAACATTGAACTTGTTAATTGGTAAAAGCAAAGGCAAGTTTAATTATATATATATATTTTCTGATTGGGTAAATCTCTAATATTTTAAATGGATTTACTGGTATTTGTGCCTTTGCTTTATGAAAAGCTACTCCCATGAAAAAATTGTCTATATGTAATTTTGGCATCATTGGTATTTTTTATGAAATATAGAAAGTTAATCTGGTACCAAATGAAATTCAAATTTTGGGGTAAGAAGCATTGTTGGGGCCCTAGTCTTAGAGGTTTACCTTATGTGGTAGTAAATAGGGACCTAATTGTAATTATATAACAGATCGTATGATGGGTGACAAATTGGAAGAATTTGCACCTACTCTGAATAAATGTGCTGGCAATCCACTTGACATTGAATTAAAAACTTGGAAGCATGTGGATTACTTTTATTATTGATTTGATCTCTTAGGTGTCAAAACTTGCTCTATTATTAATATAAGTTGTCATTAGATGTGTTGCCAAATAATCCAGAATTTAACAAATCAAGTAAATATTGATAATACGAATGTCTTATTGCTTCATCAAGTATTCTTATTAATATGCAAGGTTATAAGTTTCATATTCATTTCCTATGCACAAATTCATTTCAAGAAATAGTACTTCATAGTATCTCACTCTTCCTCTTTCATTATTGTTAGCTGCCGGCACATCACTCTTCCCTTATGGAACATTGAATGTTCTTTTTCAGATGTGTTGATTAGTTCTGTCATTTTATCTCCAATTAAGAGTACTCTTAACCATTTATTGTGTGCGTTCATTTCTAAATTCTAATTCTACATTTTACTATTGTAGCATGTGTACGTATTCATTTACATTGCTATTACATTTTATTTGTTAATGTGCTGTTTCTTATGCCAACAATTTATTAATAAACATGGTTGACCTAATTATGGTCTTATTTACTTTCAACTTTATTGAGTTGCATTGATCATGTACTATTTGACAAGAACCTTTTCGCTTAACCCAACTTTCTTTTTTTCTATCTTTGAAATCATCTCCTATTCGTCACTTCCACTCAATTATTATTACAAGTATCTAAAGTTTCTAGTATTTGTTAAATTTTGGCCTTCAGTCTTACCCCTTTTGTCCTCCTATGCTTCTGCTTCCACCAATTTTGTATTTATTGTGTTCAATTTTATTACTGCTAATCTTGTAGCTTCGAATCTTGAAGTTTCTGGCTAAGCATTTAGTTAAACATTAACTTATAATATGAGAATTGCATTTAACGTGATGAGGGGTCTTAGCACTTGAGATTGCATGCGTGGGTAATTCATTGGAAAACTTAATTGTGCATCAATTAATAATATCAATTTATTTTTTTATACCAATTTACCACATTTGAATTAAAGAATCAAAAGAAGGGACAGTATCAACAAACGTTTTAAATTTATCATCAAACATCATAGAGCTGATTGAAAGTAGCAGCCTGATGCACAAAGCTCTTGCCTATACTCAATGAAGATTTGGCCCATTCTTGGATCTGTTGCATGTATTTTACCATGCATTGCAAGGGGTTGGTCCCAGGACTCAAATATGTGAGTACCTAGTCACACAATGACATCTCTTATTGTTGTGCCAAGGCTGATATTTATATTTTATAGTTAGTGCTATTATTAATTTTATGAAGTAAGACAAAGGTGTGGTTAAGTTGAAAGATAGCTGCAGATTTGGTAGTTTTGGTATTGAAAATGGTTGTGAAAGGAAAGAATTGTAAGTAGATAGGATTGCTAAATAAGTTAGAATATCCAGGAAGTACTCTTAAAGGTCCTCGGCATCATACCATTTGCATCACATAAATCCAAAGGAGAAAGCTCAAATATGAAACTTCGTTCTATGCTCCAAAAGGAGATTATGAATTTATTAATTTTCTTATAACACAGAAGATAAAAAATCATTAATGATATTTTCAAAGATAGATACATTAAAACTCTCAAAAATCTAAAACCAGGAAGCCAAAGGCCTTTGGTTTGCCCTCTAGTCAATAATTGAGGCCTCACAATCACTAACCACTATGTTTTTCTCATGTCTTTCTTTGTTCATGATTCAATATTCTGGTTTCTTAAGCATAGAGGAAGCACAGTGACTCAAATTTTGAAAAAAAAAAGATTTAAAAAATATAATTGAAGGAATCAGATAATTATTGGTAAAAATATATAAATCAATAAAGATTGGAAAACTAACATTGAAAAGGCAACCCAACAATTTCACAAACCAAGAAAAGAAAACTAACCTAAAAGACTCACTCCCATCTTTTTGTCAAAAAGCCACATATTCAAGAGCCTTTTTGTGTGAAATACTGGAATTAACTCAATTGGCTGTCTTAAGTATCCTGCACCATGTGGGAGCTGTACTTTGTTATTGCCTTTATTGATTAGCGCATTGAAATTTAATTACTTTCTTCGTGCAGAACTTAAATTGCTTTGGGAGAGTGGATGTTGGGATGGAGTGTTTTTTTTTTTTTTTTTTTGTGACATGCCCATTCCAAAGAGAAGTGGAGGATCCATCAGTTTCAAATTGAGATTATGCAGCTAGAAAACTGAAATAAATTGAAGCATGTCCATTTTTCTTAAAAAACTGAATTTCAGCTTAGGAAATCGTGGAATATGTGTCCATGTTACATTTAAAAAAATGATAAAATAGGCTTAATTAAAGAATTGGTTTCATTTAGAAAATTGTATCATTTATGTGTTCACATTATGTGCTTAAATGTTTTAAATTCCCTAATTACTCCTTGCTTTCACGCTATGGCAGAATGTCAAGACAAATTCTCAAATAGATAAATAGAGAGCATTGTTGAGATTTTCAATGAAATGGAAATTTCCTGAGTATTTTTAGTTTATAGAAAATAACATTATCGGTATCAAACTGCTTTTCCTCTATTTATAGGAACATTTTTTAGTTGAAATATTTCTGTTGCACAAATTTATTAATTGCAAGATAAATTATTTGATGGAAAGCTTCACAAGAGACCAAAATGAATCATTTAATTACAGACAATAGTTTGAACAAATAGAATCAGAAGTCAAATCAATCTTATACTTAAACAAATTCAAGACATGAAAATTTAATTGTTCCAGCATTTTCAATTAAAAACTAATCCAGCTTGACATTTATTAATGTAGCCTCATCTAATAAGATCATATCGCTAATCTTGAATTGATCTGCTTCCTCTGCATCATTTAAATAATGAACCTTTGTATTCTAATAGTAATATATGTCAATATACAGGCTCACATTTTTACATTACCATTGGAATAAGTGCTAAATTCTAGTGATATCTTACATAGAAGAGTGCTTATTCTTTAGATGTGGTAATTACCTTTTCCTAAGGCCTAGATCTTGATTTGATTGCTGCAGTCAATTTAAGGAAAAAGATGCAATATGACTAAATAATACAATTGGTCATGTGTATGTGGTTGTATGTCATGCAGCCTTTTGGACATGTTTGCTGTTTTCTTAGTTATTTGAAAATTTCCAGCAGAGATTCTACCTTATGTGGTTATTCCAACTTGGTGTACCACATTTAGTGCGTTTTCCTTATTTTTATGTAGTCAATATGTGCTGATAATCATATAGCTGTTTGAAATCATAATTTATCCTCTTGATGTTCTTTTCTAAGATAATGGAGATCCTCAAACTGATTAGAAGAGAATTAAGCGATGAAGCAATGAAAGCAGTTTGACAAGCTCAACTGGAAGGTAATTCATCTGTCATCTTTGAAGTCATTGAATTTGGTGCTGCCCTGTTGATTTTTTCACCTTCTGAATTCAATTCCATCTGAGTGTGTTCTCTAGTTGAGAGCGGTCCTTTGCATTTGCTTTCTTGATTAGCCTCATAATGGGTGATAAATATTTATGTTGTTTAAATCAGTTACTTGAAAATAAAAAGGTTTTACTAGTCAAGCTTACCTCCCCATTTTACACTTCCAGAGTGTATATTATGTAGGGGTGGCAATTCGTGTCGGCGGGTCATAAACAGGTCAACCCATTTATTAATCGTGTCATGATATGTCAACTCGAACACGACCCGTTTATTAATCGGGTCATAACATGTCAACCCGAACA